>JAPKLW010007270.1:0-15425 GCA_026898455.1 Plectranthus barbatus
CTTCCAGTGTTCATACTTCAAAGCTTCTGTTTCAAAAGGCGGTATCTCCTCTTTATATAGAGAATTCTGATAGGCTGAGGCATCTTTGGAGAGATTCAATTTGGCAATAGAATCGATAGGATACTAAAAGTTTCGGGTGTTCTTCTCAGGTGAATACTGCCTTAGAGGTATGCCCCGAGTACTCCGAGGTGGCAACACACGTTGTCTGGGCTCATCTACAATATCTGCAATCTCCACATGAGTTTCACCATTTTCCACATTTGAGGTTTCAGGCTGAGGTTCTACAGGTGACTCAGTGGATTCTAGTAGAGGAGAAACTTGAGGCGGTACGGAAGACTGTGCTTGTTCTGTGGTAGATAAAATAGTCTCTTCTGGTGTTAGTGATGTAGGAGTGACTGCTACTGATGGAGAGAGATTAGAATCAAGAAGCTAGCTTAGCGAGTCTACCCCTATCTCCCCCTGACTGCTAAGGTGGGTTTTATAGAAGAACTCACTCTCAAGAAATATGCAGTGAATAGTGGTTATGACATGATGGGTTTGAGGGTTATAGTAGCGGTATCTTTTTTTATGAGCCCCATATCCCACAAAAACACACTTTTCGGCACGTGGTGACAGTTTGTTACGCTCGTGTGTTGGAATGTGAACAAAAATAGAGCAACCAAAGACACGAGGCTGAAGAGTGAGATCAGAAATGATATATAGCAGTTAGGGTAGAAAGATATTGGAGAGAAGTTTGAAGTTTGAGAATTTTTTGGGTAGACGGTTAAAAAGGTAGACAGATGTAGCAATGGCTTCAGGCAAGAGGAAGGTAGGGATCTGGGATTCGAGCATAATGGCTCGGGTCATCTCAAGAAGGATTCTATTTTTTTCTTTCTGCTACACCGTTTTGTTCAGGGGTATATGGGCATGTTGTTTGGTGGATTATCCATTTAGTGTGGCAGAAGGATTTCATAGGTAAATTTACAAATTCTCCACCATTATTAGAGCGAAGAATTTGTATGGGTTTTTGGAATTGAGTTTGATTAAGTTATAAAAATGGGTAAATTTATCAAAGACTTGAGATTTGTTTTACAAAAAATAAACTCAAGACATTCTAGTGCAGTCATCCACAAAAAAAGAGAAAATAGCGAAATCTATGACTACACATAACCGGGGAGGGTCCCCAAACATCAAAATGCACCAGAGAGAACATAGAATGAACACGAGAATGCTTAGATTTAAAAGAATGTCGATGGCTTTTAGGCAAAACACAAGTCTCACCATGGGAAAAAGAGTTTAGATTAAGTTTAGGAAGCAAAAGTTTCAAGTAGCTGGGAGAAGGATGTCTTAGGCATTTATGCCATAGCGAAAAATTCCCATCAGTAGTTTCGTCAGTCAGCATCACTTTTCCAGTCGGGGCACTTTTATCCACATAGTACAAACCATGAGTCTCAGTGACCTGCCCAATAGTCATCCCCGTCCTAGAATCCTGTAAAAGACAAAGATGAGGTTTAATGAGCAATGTACAATTTAGAGCTTTTGTAACACAACTTACTGATAGGAGTTTATTAGATAGAGTCGGGACATAGAGACAATTTGGTAGGCTGAGTGAAGGTGATATTTCTATGGTTCTCATTCCCTCTACAATAAATAGTTCCCCATTAGCAGTTTGTATATGGGTTTTAGGAGATTTAGAAATGTCTAAAAAATTCTTCCTATCAAAAGACATTGTGTCAGTAGCACCACAATCAAAGATCCACCCATTATAGCGTTCAATAGATTTTATTCCAGGACAAAAAATACAAGTGGATAAGACATATGATGGCAGTTTATAGGATAACCTAACATGACGAGGGCTGTTTTGCAATTTGTTTTGGGACAGAATAACAAATCTGGAAAATTTAGAATCCTTAAATGGAAAATTGCTAGAATATGAGTATAGATTAGGGTTTAACATATTATCAAACCCTGTACATGACTCGCCCATAGAAGGCGGCACCGATCCTCCTTCTCCGGCGAAGGCAGTACCACCGAATCCACTTTCCTCGTCATCCTCATCTCTAGCCACTCCAGCGGCCATCTTCCCTCGTCCAACCATTTTGTGATTTTTATCTTCCAACCAATCTCGGAATCCAACAAGCTTGAAGCACTGCTCCCGTGTATGTTTCTTCATCCTATAGTGAGAGCATCTGAGTTTGCTCTTATCGATTTGGGGAAGATTCCGATTTGGACTTTGTCAGTTTTGTGTCGGATTTGAGGCTGGTTTGTGTGTGGTTGGTCGAGTGGCTAATCCAGCTCCTGTATCTGCCATGTGCCCCATTTTGCTTGTGTTGGCTGCCGGTTGGAGGGTGCTCTATCGTGCGGCCTCTCTTCGAATCCGAGAGAATGCAACATCTACGGTAGGTAAAGGGGTCTCTTTCAGAATTTCCCTTCGGATTCCATCATATCGAGGATTGAGACCTGCAAGAAATTGGTACAATCTCTTTCGCCTAACAACTTTTTGCTGATATTTAATCCCTTTATCACAGCTGTGACACGAATTTGATATTTAAATGTGGGAACTCTCGCAGGAGGTTTTTATTACTGTTTTAAATAGATCGTAAGGTCCCTAGGTCTCTTTGGAAGTAAGGGACCTCAGAGGGGCTTGGTTTTTACAGGATCTATATGTCGTCGGGTTGCGCGGGATGGATCTCGGGTTAAATATTTTGAAATTCGTGCACGGGAACGGTTTGTTCACTCTGCCACATTGCAATGGCATAACCATAATTTTGCGGGAATTCAGGGGCGGTTTTGCGAGCCATTTGGGGAGGCGAACCGTCGCCTGCAAAAGGCATGTCACATCACTCTTCTCTCTAATAATTTGTTCGAGCCACTTTCTTCCCCGGGGCGTTTTCTGCGGCGATTTGCGATATCTTCTCCTCGTTTAATTTTCTGTCCTGAGGTTAGTAGCCTCTAATCCTATGCGATCATCTTAAGTTATTCTCTGTAAATGCTTGCTCTTGTGTTCATTCTGGTAGTAGGGTTTGTGCGTTGGATTTTTTTTGGGGTTTCTGGTTTGTGTTTTTTCAATGTCTTCGATGTCCGATTCTCAAAATAGGGGTAGTAGTTCCCCTACCCATGAATATGAGTCTTCGCCTGTCAACTCATCGTCCTCAGAGGAGGTGGGTTCCTTATCCCTGAATAGGAGTCTTCCAGAGGTTGGTCAGGATGTAGATGTGGGTTACCCCTCTAGGCAGCCCATAGTTGAGGTATCATCTTCTTCCGGTGGGGAACCGCTAGTACAATCTGCTAGGTCTCGTACCTGAAAGCAAGTGAAACCCAAGAGGGATCAGTTGATGGATGCGGTTTCTTCGGTTTCAGTAAGACAGCTGGTGGAAGTGTTAGCAGATTCAGCTAGGGTCCAACCCGGTTACCGAGTTCCGTTGGTGGAGGAGCGGTGCTTTGCACCGCCGAAGGGTTTTGTGGCATTTAATCTGCCCATTTTAGAAAAAAGAGTTGATCTTCCACTTCAGCCCTTCTTCAGCAACGTGCTGAATTCCTATGGGTTGTATCCCTTTAACCCATCACCGGTGACTTGGTGTCACTTAGTGGGAACATTTTTGATCTTTATGGATCAAGGACTTGGCTTGCCCTCCATTCGTGAGTGGCATTATCTTTATCTCCTCGACCCTTACCGACCGGGGTATTACTATGCTACTCAATTGACCGGAGAAAGGCCCCCATTGGTTACAGGTGCACCTGAAAACTCTTTGAGGTGGTGGAGCAGATGGTTCTATTTGGAGATAGATGCAAAGAATCCCGAGTTTACTCCGATCGAGCAAGACATCTTGAGTCGGTTCTTGCTTCTTAGGCTATCTCTTATTTTATTTAGGGCTGAATTGAGTTTTAACGCAGTGTGGTTATCTTTGCAGGTTTGAAGAGGATTGAGCTCACGAAGGCGGAGCTGCGGAGAGTAAATAAGGCATACGCAGAGGACATGACCTCGTGGAAAGAACTGAGAGCCGGGAGGTGTATTTTTGCGAATAGCATTCGGTACCCAAACGGGAGGCTTGAGGATTTACTAGCGCAAATGAGGGGAGTTAAGTCGACCAGGGCTGCCCTTGCAGAGGCATTGAAGGTGAAAGAAAGGGCAAAGGCGGAGGCAGGTCAATCGGAGAGGAAGCGGCCTTCCTCGGGTAGGCGAGCCAGTTCCCCCCCATCCAAAAGAACGACGATCAAACATGAGGAGAGGCAGTCATTCGCTCACAGCCAGGAGGAGTCGTGAAGGAGGGATGAGCGAGTGGTGATTCCAGTAGAAGACAACCGCGATCAGCGTCGTGAAAGAAGGAGGAGGGCCAAAGAGGGCGCGTACGAGGATTCCCATGATTGGGATGCTGAAAGGTCGAAGGTCCAGCCTCCTCCTCCCCCTCCCCCCCAAGGTCGTGTCGCCGAGGTTGAAGCTTTTGTTTCGCGGGCTAGGCGGCTGCTCACTAGCTTGGTGGTTCCTTCGGACATATTGTTAGGACAAGCTTTCCAGAAGGTAGTCAGCGTGGACCAGAAGGTCTTGGAGGTGGGAGCGAATCTTTTACTTTTCTAATAATTTCTTGAAGTGGATTTCTTCTTATTGTTGGGACTGCGTTTCAGGGTGTGATGGACCTACTAGAGTTCCACAGGGAGGTGGCTATCGATGTGGAAGATCAGGTGAAGGAGCTTGCCAGAGCCAAGAAGGAGGGTCCTCGTGTTTGGGAGCTTGTGGAGAAGGTTCAGGGGTTGGAGGAGGAGCTGGCAAGTGCCCAGGAGGATCTACGGCGATGTTAGCTGGAGTTAGAGAAAGCAAAAAAGGGATCGTTTGAGTTGAAGAAGGAGTTCGCTCGTGCCGCCGCGGAGGTGGATTCCCTTCGTGGGGAGATCTGTACCCTGATGGCTCAGTTGGGGTCGGCACGAGAGGAGCTCCAGGCCCAAGATATTAACTTCAGGCGGGAGCTGGGGGACCTTGATGATGAGATTTCCCGGTTGAAGCGGGGAGAGGGACTCGACTACTCTGCCATCGTCATGTCTGAATACTTCAGTGAAACCTATGAGGTACATCCTCTGTGCTAAAATTTATCCTCTCGCATCCGGCCGAATCTTATTGCTTTTGCAGATGATGGTGGGGCAAGCGGCTGACGAGGTTCGTGGTCGTATCGCCCTCAAATCTACCAACCTGAACTTGGGCTTCCTGGACGAACCAGAAGAAGGAGCTGAGCGCAAGGAGCCATCTCCCGAGCCTAAGGTGGATGACCAAGGAGAGCTTAACCAAAATCCTACTGAGGAGACTCCCCGCCCGACTGCCAATGCCTATGAGTTACACTGCGGGGAGCAACTTGGCCCACAGCCCGACTCCACCGAGCTCTCCAAGTCTGCTGCCACATGATCTTGTCTGGAAAAACAAACTTTGCTTTCTGTTGAACTCTTTTTTTTAAGTGATCTTTGTGTTGGATGTTTGCTGAATTTGTTTTCCTTTTTTGTTATTTTTTCTTGACGTACGAATTGCGACCACCCTTCATCGGTAGGTGAAAAAGGGTGGTCCTTTATATGAATGGATGCTTGTCGCCGCTTAGGCGTGCGTTTTGCTATGCTTTTTGTTCATCGTGAGTGTGGGTGATGCACGTGGCATCGCCCCTCAAACGCGCAAGTTAGTATCTGATATTCGAGAGTTAAACGGATGAATACAAAGTAGCATGTAAATGAAATAACGTAAAACGAGTGACGACAAAAGAGTACTTATCGCGGGGTGATGCAAAAACGAATAATAGCCAGACAATATTTATTGTGAATTGAAGCAAAATGGATGAATAGCAAATGGACATTTATTGCTAAATAAAGTAAAAGTGACTGGTAATAAGATACAAATGAAAATGAGGCGAAATGATAGATTACAAAGAAGTACGTAAACAAAGTAACGCGAAGTAAATAAAGAAGAACGTATCTGTTGGGTCCCCCGTGGAGGACCCAGGGACGACACTAATGATAGTATCGCTTCAGATGCTTGATGTTCCAGCTGTTGCATACAGGCCTCCCCTCTGGGTCTGCAAGGCTATAAGCCCCTCGTCCGGATATTCCGACGACTACGTACGGTCCTTCCCACTGGGGAGCGAGTTTTCCTGCTTTGTCTTCTTTGGTGTTTTGGAATACCTTCCTTAGTACTAGATCGCCTTCGAGGAGGGTCCTCAACCGCAGTCTTTTGTTGAAGAGTTTCTCCACCTGCTGCTGTCTCTGGGCCATCCGGGTGTAAGCCTCGTCCCTTACTTTGTCAATCAATTCGCGGCTCATCATGAGGTCGCGATTATTGTTTTCTAGCTGGCAGAACTCAACTCTTGGACTTCCCAACTGCGTTTCTATGGGGATCACGGCCTCCTCTCCGTAGGCCAGAGAGAACGGGGTAGCCTTGGTCGTTGTTCGTGGGGTCGTCCGGTAGGACCATAGGACCCCAGGCAATTCCTCTACCCACCGGGACTTGTGATCCTCCAGCTTCTTTTTCAAGTTGTTGAGGAGGGTCTTGTTGGTTGACTCGGCCAACCCGTTCGCCTCGGGGTACCTCGGAGTGGAGAATACGAGCTTGATCTTGAACTTATCGCAAAATTCTTTGACTTTGCTGCTCGTGAATTGTGCTTCGTTGTTTGTTCGTATCTCCTTTGGGACCCCAAATCGGCATAAGATGTGCATCCACAAAAACTTTATGACCTTTACCTCTCCCGTATTTCTTAGAGCCTCGGCTTCCACCCACTTGGTGAAGTAGTCGGTGGCTATGAGGATGTACTCTTTTTGGGCTGTCCCTTTGGGTAGTTTGCCTACGATGTCCATTCCCCAGGACATGAAGGGCCAAGGGGTGATGGTTGCATGCTGATACGTGTGTAAAATGACCTATATTTTGAGGTGTGTACATGCTTGTCTGAGGCTATTTTACTCCCGTATCATATGTTTTTGTCGTATTTTGGTTGTGTTTTCGTGTTTTGTGTGTTTGATGTGTGTAGGATAGGTTTTGGGCATAAACGAGCAATTTTGGTGGAGTTTTGGATGAAAATCGCACGTGTTTTGGAGTTTGGAGAGCTCGACCGGCGGAGCGGGTGCATGACCGGCCGAGCGGAGCTTAAGAGGGCTCGACCGGCCGAGCGGATGCAGGACCGGCCGAGCGGAGCTTCAGAGGGCTCGACCGGCCGAGCGGGTGCAGGACCAGCCGAGCGGGAGCGGACAGAGACTTGGCTCGGTCGAGCCAAGCCTTGCTCGGCCGAGCCAAGTCAGTTTTTGAGTGATTTTGGCAGTTATTGATGGCCCGGGCGAGCCAAACTTCGACCGGGTGATCCGAGGCCCTGATTGCTTGCCTATAAAAGGGGAAGAGGTGGTTATTTGAAGGATTTTTGGGTCATTTTTCACATACGTTAGCTAGATTTTTCCCTAGATTCCATTTTTCCATTCCAATTCATCATAATCCTAGAACATCTAGGAGATTAGTTCATCAATACTTGGAGGAGATTGAAGATTAAAAGTGGTGGATCAAGACAACCAAATCCAATTTGGGGAAGATTTCCTATTTCTACTTTCAATTTGTAATGACGTACATTGAATTCAAACTTGTAATTGTACAATTGAAAGGTATGAAGTTCTAATTCTACTTGGATGTTGATTTGGATGAGGATGCATGAGATTTAGGTTTGATTATTGCTTGTTTACCTTCCTCTTTGTGATTGAAGCATACTAGAGCTTGTTCTTATTCATCTAGATGTAGGTAGTCGCCAGTCTAGATGATAATTGACACAATCATTGCAGCCAATACGCGGATAGGCGTGTCGTGATTAGTATGACTTCTTGTGTTCCTTGATCCAATCCCTGTGCGGAGATAGGGCATAGGGCAATGATTTACGAGCTTTTAGGAGTGGTCTAGGGTCCGATAAAGTGATGGTTTGAGGACGTTAGTATCATCTACGGTTGGTTCACCGTGACTGGGGATTGACTAGTGTAGGGTAAGAGTTCATCCAATTAGGAATTAAAATGTGTTTACATCTATGATTTACCTAAGTTGATTGCATCCAAGTTCATATCAACATCCTATCTTCCTATTTTGAGCATTTGTGTGTTTTGGTTTACCAAATTGTGTAAGGAATTGATTGAGTGAATGTCAATTGAATGTTTAATTCATGTTAGTCTTACATTGTTAGCATAGGTTTACATTACTTGCCTAGTTGATAAAAATTATTCAACGATTAATTTTGCCTAGCTATAAGATCTTTGTCGTAGTATCCCGGTACTCTAGCAGGCGAAACGGAGAAGAACCTGGATTTGATATTTTATTCTTTGTATGGTTGAGAGTTTAATTCCATTGAACTTTTTGCCGCATCAAGTTTTGGCGCCGTTGCCGGGGACTTCATTTAATAGGTTGCTAGATATTGGGGGAAAAGTGAAGCTTGTAGGCTAGGTGTTTGTTAAATTGCTTGTGTGAATTGTTTTGCTTGTAGTTTGTTGTTTGATAGTTGAATTTGGTTTGTTTGATCTAGTTGTTTTGTTTGGTAATTGGAATTTTTGTGAGGTGTAGGTTGTATATGATCACGAGGTCTAAGGCTCGTGAACTCTTGGAAAGGAAAGCACAACAAAGACAAGAAAGTATTGAGATTGATTTGGAAATGGCTAATCCGGGGGAAGATACCATGAGGATTGGAGAGTTAGAAAGGCAAATTGAATTGATGAAGGCGTTGCTTAATGAGAGGAATGGTCCTCGTAGACCACTACAAAATCTTTTCCGACCTCAAGAAGAGCCGATGACCGGTGGTTTCCGACTTGGAGTCAATGCCACGCAGTTCAAAATTAAGCCTCAATTGGTTCAAATGATACAAAATAATCAGTTTGGAGGACATGCTACCGAAGATCCGAATGTGCACATATCCCAATTTTTGGAAATCACGGATACCATTAAGATCAATCAAGTTCCTCAAGACTTAATTCGACTGCGATTATTCTCGATTTCGTTGAGGGATTCGGCAAGACATTGGTTTGAGGGTCTAGACAAGACAAATATAGCCACGTGGGAAGAGTTAAGGGAGAAGTTCCTCTTCAAATTTTTTCCACCAAGCTTAACCTTGAAAAGAAGGGCAGATATTACGTCGTTTGGGCAAAGGTACGATGAGCCTCTTTATGAAGCTTGGGATAGGTTCCGAGATCTTCTACGCAAGTGCCCTCGCCATGGTCTATCAAAGAGTCAACAAATATGCCAATTCTATGGTGGCTTGAATTATGATACTAAAGTCATGATGGATGCCTCCTCGGGAGGAGCATTTCTTGATCAAGAAGAAGAGGATGCTTGGAAAACAATTGAAAAAATGGCCGAAAACAGTTTTCAATGGCCAAGAGAACGGAAGGATTATAGGCCGGTGAAGTCGGTCAATGATGCTTTTGAGCCGGAAGATTTTAAAGAACAAATAGCGGCGATGCAAAGGAAGCTTGACAAGCTATCTACTTCGGGAAATGGAAGAGAGGATATGATGATACTTAAGCATGACAATACTTATTCAGAGAATGTAAACTTTGTTAATCAAATGATGGGGTACAACAATCGGCCCCAATACAATCCTCAAGGAAACATGTATTATCATCCATCTAACCGTCTCCACCCAAATTTCTCCTATGCAAATCCGAACAACGCTCTCAACCCTCCTATGCAATTGGAAGGAGGAGGGAGTAGTAGTCAAGGGGGATACGCAGGGGGAGGAAGTAGATATGGAAATCAAGAGATGAGAAGGAATTTTAATAAAGAGATCGATAAAAGGTTTGAGAAGTATGATGGAATATTCGCGGAAATCCAGCTTCAAATTTCTTCAATTGCCAAACAATTAAGTGGGAAACATCAAGCTGGGAAATTCCCAAGTGATACGGAGATCGTTCAAAAGAAATGATGTAACATGATTGATGGTGAAGATAGGTTGAATGAGAAATTGGAGGTCATGACTCCAAAAGTAGAATATGTTGAAACCAAGGAAGATGGAAAGGAGTTGAAAGAAGAGAGTGTGGAAAACGAGAAGGAAGAACAAGTTGAGAAGGTGCATTTCTTTGATTATGTTAGAAAAGGGGATATAGAGATGCCACTTCCGGGTGAAATTGTACGTGTTCCCATGTTAGATGAACTTGTTGGGATTGAGGTAATTGTGAATGGTGAACCACATGAACCGGGAAGTCAAGAATATGAAGAGAAGAATATTGCTTGCAAAAAGGATGATCCGGGAGGTTTGTAATTAGTTGTCAAATTGGAGACGTAACGATTGAAAAAGCCTTGTGTGATTCCGGAACTAGTGTGAACATAATGTCATGGGATTTATACAAGGAGTTGGATGTTGGAAATCTTAAACCCACGAATCAAGTTTTGCAACTCGCAAACCAAGCTCTATTTTGTCCTCGTGGATTGGTTGAAGATGTGCATGTGGATGTGTTGACGTTCACATTTCCCGGAGATTTTCTTGTGTTAGACATGAAGAACAAGGGGGGCATTCAATTGATTTTTGGAAGGCCTTTCTTGCATACGGCCGATGCACTCTTTGACATGAAACAAGGCGAGCTTACCTTCCGGTGTGGGGGAAAAGAAGTCGTTTTTGCTCTACCTCAAAAGAATTTGCAAGAAGTTGAAGAGGAAAGAATTGATAGGAAGAAAAGATTGAAGGATGTGCTTGATCCGGGATTAGACCTTATGGGGTACAAGGATATAGAGAAAGATGATCCGGGAGATTTTGATGGAGATGAACAACTTCGAACAAAGAAAGCTCGCGTGGATGTGGATCCACCCGAAGTGCACGGAGGAAGTTGTTTTTCCCGGAGGATGATGTTGTACTTTATCGAGGTATGAGTTCAGGATCGGCACCATGGGATCATGATTGATTTGAGGTATGGTCGTCGAGCTTTCGACGTTAAACAAGCGCTTGTTGGGAGGCAACCCAATGTTTAAAACTTTGTTATTTCCTTGTTTTTGAATAATGGTGTTATTGAGTAGGTTTAATAATGTTGTTTAGTGTTTGTTGATGAAGGATTCTTAATTGTGTGTGGATTTACAAGTCTATCTAGCATTGTGATTGAAGAATAGGAATGATGGAAGGCCGGTTGTTCGTGGAAATGTCGGAGTAAAGGCGAGAAAAGAGGGACAGAGGTGTTGCTCGGCCGAGCGGGTGCAGGCTCGGCCGAGCCAAAGCGAAGGCATGGACAGAGGCGTTGCTCGACCGAGCGGGTGCAGGCTCGGCCGAGCCATGGCGTGCCAGCAAAAGAATCGTGCGGACAGAGCCTCCGCTCGGTCGAGCCATCTGGCGCTCGACCGAGCCGTGCGCAAATATTTAAATCTCGATCGAGCAATTGCTCGATCCATTTTTTGATCGGTCGAAATTTCTCTTTCCAAAATTTTTCCCATACGTTCGTGCATTCAATTGTTCTTGTCTCACATCTCATATCTTCTCATGGCTAGCAAACGAGCACGGGGGGAGTCTTCTTCTTCAAATGGACGCCCAAAGAAGTTTGATGATGAAGAGTTTGCGAAATTCCAAAGTTTGGAGAAGAGGCAAGTTGTGGGCACGAAATACTTGTGCCGTGAGACATTGAAGACTCTAAAATTAAAGGATGATGTTTGGAGCCTCCTTACCGGAATCGGGTGGAAGAAGTTGCTTAGAGCACAATGGCCGGGCTACATGGAGTTATCTCGGGAGTTCCTTGCCTCGGTCACGGTCATGAAAGGAATTGGAGGCCTACCATTGTCGATGAAGTTCAAACTCAGAGGTACGGAATACTTTTATCAAAGAGCCAAAATTGATGAAATTTTTGGTAGTGATCCTGAGTCGATTTTTGTGCATGAGGATGTTAATCTGGGGAAATTTTGGGAAGCCATTACCGGGATTACATTGGATAGGAAGTTTAATATCAAAGAATGTAGAGCTACATCCATTAGGAATCCTGTTATCCGTTATATTCATAAGTTCGTTGGTAGTTCTGTCTGCGGGAGGTATGAGTCGAGTAATGTGATTAATCCGGAACTTCACATGTTGAATGCTTTGATGAATGGGATTAAATTTTCATTGGGGGCTATGTTAATGGATGCTTGGAGTCGTGCTGCTAACACCAATACTCGCACTTTCACGTGTGGAATGTTAACTCCTATTTTTGAGGATATTGGTGTTGAATTGTCTGGTCCTACTGCTCCTCCTTTGTTCTTGGATTCTAGCTCATTGTTAGCTGGCCGATTTTTAGTTCCCGGGCATAGAAATTCAATGTATTACAAATTTGGGAATTTGGCTATATTGATGCCGAGACCGGATTGGACTACAGTAGCGGATCTATCTGATAGATCCAACTGGCTGCTGGATACCGAGGACCACAAGGATGTGGTCGGAGTGCTATCTCCTGATGGGTACTTTACAACCCTCCGGCATCTATCTGAGACAGAACGGCAGCAGTTGAGGGAGGGCGGTCCGAGCACCAGTGCACATCCTCAGTCTGGGCAGACTTCGTTGACTGATTGGCAGCAGCAGATGAACTCTATGTTGCAGCATACTAATGCATCTATAGAGTCTTTGTCTTCTTCTTTGCAGGGCTTGGATGCTTCTATGACATCTCGCTTTGATGGCCTTGATAGGAGAGTTGACTCTATCCAGGAGGATGTGAGGGAGCTGCAACGCCGAGTCCCCATTCCGTACCAATCTCGCAGGGAGCGCCAACAGCAGCAGCAGGATAGGGATGAGCAATGATGCACCGACTACCTTTTTACAAACTTGGTCTCACTTGACTAAGTTTGGGGGGAAGTGTCGGTAGTTGGTGCTCTGGTTCATTCTCTTCTCTATCTCTCTATCCTTATGATGCTTTCTAGTTTAGCTTAGTGTAGTTGAATATTTCAAAACTTTGATAATTCGATTTGGTTGTACTATGATTTACTTAACATTTGGATTTAGAATTTGGGTGATGATTGTGGAATGATTTTGGATGATGAATGGATGGATGATTTTGGCAAGTACATGTGTTAATTCTTTCTATTTGGTTTTGGCATGTGGATATGTTATGGTTTCGAATGAATGGTGGAAATGGTGGATATTGTTGTATTTTTATTGATAATTGGTTTGTGGAAGTTGGTGGATATGAGAGCTTATTCGGCTAGTTTATGCTCAATTGTTTGGTGGTGTATGCTTTGTAGTAGGTGCAAATAAGAAATGGAGAGCGATGATCGTGCCTACTGATGGGTAACGTTTTCTATCGTCTTTCCTACCGTTTAGTTTTGTTATATTTGTGTTTTGGGATGTAGATTGTTATTAGAATGTTGTGTGCTTGTGTGTGTGTGTGATGAACCTAGATGAGACTTGAGATTTAATCATGATTTACTTAGTGGAGTTTGATGTCTACCTCAACTTATGATAGGGCGGAATCTAGTTTTCAAAGCATGTTTTAAGTTTAACTTTTGAATTGCTGAGTTTTGTATGTGGTTAATGCATAGGACTTGACAAAAAGCCGTGAAGTTTGAGCCATGATATTGTCATATCTATTTCGATTGTGAGTGGCAAGATTGAGAGTACGAGATCTAGAACTTGCATCCGTTCTCTATCTATTGGCATGAGTGTGTAACTAGAAAATGATCTTAGGCCATCATTTCTTAGTCCTACCTTTCACACCGGGAGTATAAGGTGGTTGTTATCATAATTTTGCCTTTCATATCTTTGACCCCAGTGATTGAGCTTTATTGGTGAATTTTCTTTGATATAAATAGTACCATATTTGGGGGGAAAGAGTGTATGAGGGTGAATACGGTGATGAGAGTTGGGTTGGGAATTAATTGGTTTGTATTGATGAGCAATGTTGAGGCATGAAAGAGTGAAATGAAGGATTGTTGTTGATCCTAGAAAAATGAGCACCTACCAATGTTGAGGCATGAAAGAGTGAAATAAAGGATTGTTGTTGATCCTAGAAAAATGAGCACCTACCAAACAAAATTTTGGGTGCAAGTGTTTGGGAAGAGAGGCACCGACAAAATGAATGAATGATGGTGCATTTGAAAAATGATGAAAAAGAAAAGAAAAGAGAAAAGAAAAAAAAGAAGAGAAAGAAAGGAAAAAGAAAAATGAGTTGTGAAATGAAAAGCCTCGGGGGTTTGTAATGGTTCGGAAAGAACAAGTTTGGGGGTTTTGGGAAATTGAGAAGTTTAGTCACTTTGGCCCAAAACCACCCACCTTCTAGTTAGCCACGTTACAACCCGTGAAAAAACCTTTTTGATTCTAGAAACTAACTCATTGTAGTATAGTGGTGAGAATGGATGCAAGCCTATGGAAATCAAGCTCGATATCTTTTGAATATGTGAATCTCATCATCCCTAAACACGTGAGGGAGTGCTTTCGTTTCTTGTATCCATTTTGATGAGTGGTTCATGTCCTTAGCATTAACCTTGTTACAAAGTTAGGTGATGATCTCGTTTTACTTGAACATGCTAAGATAACTTTGATGAGCTATGAGGTATTGCATGAGGTAGATTAATTACTCTACTTTGTTTTGATTGAGGACAATCAAAGGTTCAAGTTTGGGGGATTATGATACGTGTGTAAAATGACCTATATTTTGAGGTGTGTACATGCTTGTCTGTGGCTATTTTACTCCCGTATCATATGTTTTTGTCGTATTTTGGTTGTGTTTTCGTGTTTTGTGTGTTTGATGTGTGTAGGATAGGTTTTGGGCATAAACGAGCAATTTTGGTGGAGTTTTGGATGAAAATTGCACGTGTTTTGGAGTTTGGAGAGCTCGACCGGCCGAGCGGGTGCAGGACCGGCCAAGCGGGTGCAGGACCGGCCGAGCGGCGCTTCAGAGGGCTCGACCCGCCGAGCGGAGCTTCAGAGGGCTCGACCGGCCGAGCGGGTGCAGGACCGGCGGAGCGGGAGCGGACAGAGACTTGGCTCGGTCGAGCCAAGCCTTGCTCGGCCGAGCCAAGTCAGTTTTTGAGTGATTTTGGCGGTTATTGATGGCCCGGGGGCGAGCCAAACTTTGACCGGGCGATCCGAGGCCCTGATTGCTTGCCTATAAAAGGGGAAGAGGCGGTTATTTGAAGGATTTTTGGGTCATTTTTCACATACGTTAGCTAGATTTTTCCCTAGATTCCATTTTTCCATTCCAATTCATCATAATCCTAGAACATCTAGGAGATTAGTTCATCAATACTTGGAGGAGATTGAAGATTAAAAGTGGTGGATCAAGACAACCAAATCCAATTTGGGGAAGATTTCCTATTTCTACTTTCAATTTGTAATGACGTACATTGAATTCAAACTTGTAATTGTACAATTGAAAGGTATGAAGTTCTAATTCTACTTGGATGTTGATTTGGATGAGGATGCATGAGATTTAGGTTTGATTATTGCTTGTTTACCTTCCTCTTTGTGATTGAAGCATACTAGAGCTTGTTCTTATTCATCTAGATGTAGGTAGTCGCCAGTCTAGAT
>JAPKLW010007271.1:0-11243 GCA_026898455.1 Plectranthus barbatus
TGAAAATTGACTGTAAATTATTTACATGAAAAAAAGAGTGTCGCCAAGCCAAGCTCTTGGTGATTGCTTGTGACCATAGAAGGACCTTTTTAGTCTACACACTTGGTTCTCTTGTTTTTCAAAACCAGGAGGTAGATTCCCTTTTTGTGTAGGAGAGTAGCCTAGGAAAACACATTTTAATTTCGTGCTCTGTGATCAAATTTGCTTCGGTGCTGAGGGTGAATATGAACAAATGTTGATCATCCGAACACTTTTAAGGGTAAGGTTGTTCCCAATTTATGGGGAGGAAAATTTGAGGTGAGAGTTTGAAGGGGGGTTTGAAAAGAAAGGACCCGGTTGGGCATACGATTTATAGGAAATGTGGCAGTTAGGATAGCATCCCCCCCTCTAATCTAATAGGCATGTTTGTAGAGAACAGTAGGGTGCGTGCTACTTCTAGAATATGTTTATTTTTTCTTTCAGCAATCCCATTCTGTTGTGGAGTGTTGTTACAAGAACTTTGGTGTATGATGCCGTGTTTTTGGAAATTATCCCCCGAAAAAGTATTGAAATACTCGGTCCCATTATCAGTGCAGATAATTTTGATTTGTGTTTGAAATTGTGTTTGGATCATCAAGTGAAAATTCGTAAATGTAGAACAGACTACAGATTTTTCCTTTAACAAATATACCCAACAAACTCTAGAATGATCATCAGTAAATGTGACAAACCATTTTGAACAATTCCGATCAGGAGTAAGGTATGGTCCCCACACATCACTGTGAATTAAAGTAAATGGTTTGGCGGGTTTATATTCGGATTTAGGAAATGAAGGACGATGGTGTTTAGCAAGTTCACAAATTTCACACTCATAACCAAAGGATTTTTTATTCAAGAATAGGAAGGGAAACAAATGTTTCATGTACTGAAAGCTGGGATGACCTATTCTAAAATGCCATAACAAGACTTCACTATCCTTAAGGGTAGATGCAGAGTCACAATTTGCAATTCGATATCGGGTACCTTGATTGACCTCTTCAAAGTAGTAGAGTCCCTCACATTCCTTAGCATTGCCAATCGTCTTCCCCGATGAAAGGTCCTGGAAAACACAATGGGTAGACAAAAACTTAGCGGTGCAATTAGAGTGTTTTGTTAACTGACTCACAGATAGCAAATTGCAAGACAACTTGGGAACATGAAGAACTGATTCTAGCGTAATGGTGTCAGAAATCTTAATACTTCCTTTTCCTGCAACAGGTGATAGAGAATCATCTGCAATCTTAACCTTAACATTTCCATAACATGGGGTATATGAAGAAAATGGATAATAACAATCTGTCATATGATCAGAGGCATCTGAATCGATAATCCAAGGAATTTTAATTTTTGCAGAATTAAGCGCGTTTAGAGAATTACCGCTTTGAGCTAGAGAGCTGGTAGAAACATTAGAAGACTAACCATGATTTTGAAAACTCGAGAAAAATTTATAAATCTGCTCCAATTGCTCAGGATTGAGCATATTTGGACTCGAGTTGTTCCCCCTCTTTTCTTCTGTATTAGTTTGATATCCACGACTCTTAACAGTTTGCCTTGGCTTCCAATCAGCTGGTTTACCATAGATCTCCCAGCATATGTCTTTGGTATGACCACTATTGTGACAATGTTCACACCACGGGCGTCTTCTTTGATTTGTTCCATGGCCTTGTGTACTTCCATGGTTACCCTTGGTTGCCAAAGCTGAAGGTGCTGTTTCGGACCCAATCGAGGTTTTGTGGACCAATCCACTTGAGTCTCCTTTGCTTACTAGCGCAGAAGACATATTAGAGATATTAATTCTCTCACCGCTGCCCTTCATCATCACATTCCGTCGCCCTTCTTCTCTCCGAACTTCAGCGAAAACTTTTCGTAATGTTGGCAATGGATCTCGGCTCAAAATCCGGCCTCTCACTTCATCAAATTCACGATTAAGACCAGCTAGAAATTCAAAAACTCTTTCATTCTCCAACCTGCGTTTGTATCGTACACTATCAGCACTACAATCCCACTCTTCTTCAACGCTCAAGTCGAGTTCTTGCCACAGATTGAGCATCTCCATATAGTAGTCAGTGACTTCTCTTTCTTCTTGTTTCGTTCGCCAAAGTTTGCTTTTGATCTAAAAAAATTGAGATACATTTTTAGCATCGGAGTACATCTCCCGAACAGCATCCAGACATCTTTGGCTGTTAGCAAGAAAATATATGTTTTTCCAATTGCCGGTTTCATGGAGTTTATGAGCCACGCTATCACCATCGAGTTCTCCGATCTCAATTTCTGCAGGGAAGCACCTTCAGTTGCTGGCTTCGTCAAGTCTCCGGTTAGGTAACCAAGCTTTCCTTTGCCTTCAATCACGAGCTTGATTGTTTGAGCCCATTGACGGAAATTCTTTCCATCAAATGAAATTTCTCTACCTGTTAGTTTTAAGGATGAACTATCCTCTTATTTGTTCTCCTGCTGTCCCGATATTGAACTCATTTTTTTTTCTCTTTTTTTTTTCCAGGAATTTAATCCTGCTCTCATGCCATGAATGTATTTCATTGATATTTAACCAAATACAAAGTGTAGATTTATACACTAAAAAGAAGTCTAAAAAAGGAAGGAAAAAACCGATCTTCTAAATCCCCTAAAATCTGCTATTCTAGCTGTAAATTTACAGTTACAATCTAGGAAATAATTAATAATTAAGGTATTGCAACATTTACGATGCTCTTGGGGATGACTGTTATTTGTGGATAAATTTATTTTCCATATCTTTGCTGAAGATTTGTATTTAGCTGGGACAATGCTTCAGTTGGTTCAGTGAAGCTTTGATTACTGTTTTCATTTAAGCATTATAGCACTAATAGTGATTTCTGATATGATAGATGAAGAAACACTCTCTTCTTATTATGTATGTAGCACCTTGCTATTAACTAGAGATCATAAGGTATTATTTACAATGCATCTAAGCTGCTGCAAAGTTATCAGTAAATGCCTCCCTTGCATCTAAAGAAGATCATCCAGGTGCTGATGAGTTTCTTTACCCATTCTTGATCTTTAAAAGATTGTTGTATGGTTGGGAGTAATTGTTAATGATCAACTACTTAAATCTTGCCATTATTATAATAGCTGCATGAATATATAATGAAAAGTGAATGATTTAATAGAGAGTTTTTTTTTTTTTTTTATGTATTTATTAGTGTGAGAGTACTCAAAATGAGATGTGACTGGTGAAAGTAACAATTCCCAGAGTTGAATAAGTTAAGCAAAGACAACTAGCAAACATATACCTTTTTCTATTATTTCATCTCCAGCTACCAGATAACCATTTTTTTTTCTCAACCACTGCAACAATATTTGCAATTATTATTTTATTTGCTTTTTTTAAAATAAATAATTTCAAAAGTTTCACGTCTGGTTAGATGGAAATATTGTGTGATTAGATTATTTCGGGGTTGCGTGGATGCACAGCATGTTCCAAGGAAATAATATGATGTTGCTCTTCTAAATTTGTCCAAGACAAAAATCTGGCATAGTTGAGTTATATTTTTTAATTTCCAGGAAGTTTAATTCTTCTTTTTTTTTTTTTTTCATATCTTCAAATATTTGAAACGCTCAAATATTCACCCGTGGACATATATTAATATAAATATTTTTAAATTATAATTGTGCATTTTGATTAACATGATATTATTTAAAGTTATTTATTTTGTTTCATAGTCAAATGATTATAAAGTGTTCAAGGACTAAAGTTTTTCGTGATAAGATATTTTTTGCATTTTGAAATAAAATAATTAATTTTTAATGTATTTTATATTTGTATTATATTTTATTGATATTCTTATTTATAGTTACACAAAAAAATAGTGGCACCACTTTTTCTTTCTTTCATTTTTTTTTCACACAGGCTCCGAAATCACGAAACTGGCTATTATATATATAGTATATATGACAAGTTTTAATCATTCAACCCATTATCACCTGCGACGCTTTTTCTTGACCTCTTCCACTGGAGATTTGATCTTGTGCAGAGCAACCACTACTTGCATCATGTTAAGCCGTTTCTGTGGGGAAAAGGCTGAACATCTATCTGCCAATTCACAAATACACTATTTCACTCATTCCATCTTCTTTTAATGCTTTCTCCACCCATTCCTTCATGCTCATTTCTGCATCGAATATCTCATCTGTTGGCCTTTTGCCTGTAAACTTCTCCAACAACAGTATTCCGTAGCTGTATACGTCCCCACTCGTCCTTACCTTCCCTTCTCCAAACTCTAATTATATAAAAAAATCATCATCAAAACAAAAGGTCTACTTTCATAGTAAGAAAGCAAACAGATATTTTGGAAAAGAAAACAATCACCTGGTGCTGCATAACCGAAAGTTGCCATTCCTTTGGAATGAACTTCGGTCTTACCATTGTCAAACAGCTTTGAAATGCCAAAATCACCAACATGAGCAGTCATATCTGCATAGAGCAACACATTGCTTGGCTTTATATCACAATGAACAACAGTGTCTGTGTGATCATGATGAAGATACTCCAAGGCTAATGCAACGTCTATGGCTATCTTCAGCCTTTGCACCAGATCTAGGAAATGTTTGTCAGAATGCAACCACATTTCCAAGCTCCCATTCGGCATGTATGCAAGAATCAAGGCTTTAAACTCGGTGTACATGTCAACGCAGCAACCAAGTACCTTTACTAAATTTCTATGCCGAATGCTGCTCAATATTTGGCTCTCTCTGTCAAAAATCTTGGTGGCTCCTTCCACTTGCAAGTTGAAGACTTTCACTGCAACAACTGTTCCATCGGCAAGCATAGCTTCCTTTTCCAATCAGGTTTGCTTCATTAAAAGAATCTGTTCCTTGAATAAGTTTCCTTGGAATTCCAACTTCAGGTGGTATATTTTTTGTTTTTTCGTCTTCTTGTAAGGACAACTGAGCATTAAACTTAGCAAAACAAGCCCCATCTGGAATTTCCCCTTCCAATTGGTTATTTGACACATTAAACTGATCAAGATTGAGGTTTCCAATGACTTGGGTATCAAACCAGAAAGGCCATTGTTGCATAGATCTAATTCAGTCAAGCCTTTGATCTTTTCCAAAGATTGAGGAATGAATTCCAGTGATACACAGCTGTCAATTGAGTCCGGAATCTTCCCTGAAAACTTGTTAGAGGATAAATCTAGTTTGCTGATAGCTTTCAAAGTTCCAATCTGGTATGGAAGATGATCACTTAAATAGTTTGAAGACAAGTTCAGAACTATGGGGTCTACAAGTTTCAAGAACTTGGAAGGGAACTGCCCAAATCTCAAGATATATTATTATCAATTAGTCTGTAAACAACTTCATTTTTCTTTGAAGTTGGTTGTTCACTTTTTTTCTTTAACAAGTTCAACTACATGAGCAGAGTGAAAATCTCAAGAATGAAAACGCTGGGTTTTATAAGGCAAGATATAAACATTTGGAAGGGTTACCAGCTAATGGCTGTCAATTCCAAGATTTCAGCGATGAACACAAATATGCCAAATCAAATAATAATTTCACAATTTAAAATGCAATGACGCATAGATTTAGAAAGATCAAGACTTACTAAGAAGTAAGGTTCCCAACTTGCTTTGGAAACAGACCAGAGTCGTACAATACATAAATATATCAAAAGAATAATATTTTACTCAGAAGGACGTTCGATTTGTGAAAAATATATTCTTTTTGTAATTATTAGAGTTCAGAGTTAAACTGTTCAAATATCTTATCTCATTCGCATTCATAAATAAGTAGAAAAAGTTGTGATGAAAGTACCACTCAAGTTGTTTGTAGCAATTACTACATTGCTCAATGAGGTGAAACATCCTATTTCCTTTGGTATATGACCTGCAAATTTAAGTTATCACTGTACAAATCCTATTTTTGAGTTTAAATTTATATTCTTAAATCTTAAGTTGTTAAAACTACCAGTGAAGCTGTTCTCCTCAAGATACAACTCTTCAAGGTTGAGTGAATTGCAGAAAATCGGAATACTTCCAGAAAGACTGTTGGTGGAGAGGTCCAGACGTTCCAGAGAAGAAAGGTTGAAGATAGAAGATGGAATCTCCCGTGTAATAATGTATGTTCATGCTTTTGTTTTATATATAATTTTTAATCGGAGTTCATTCTTACATATATAAGAAAAATGCATGGGAAATGTCAAAACTTAGAAAGATAGAAGATGGAATATTTCCAGAAAACTTGTTAGAGTCTAAATCAAGGTTGCTGATTACTGAAATAGTTTGATGACAAGTTCAGAACTATGAGGTCTACAAGATTCAAGAACTTGGAAGGCAGTGAGGAGTTTAACTTGATAGAGGCAAATGAGACTTCTCTCTGGGATTTAACTTCTCCTAAACATTCAGGTATTGAACCTGTTAGAAAAATATCACTCAGAGACAAGTTCCCCAAATTACTCATTTGGCAAAGATCACGACGGATGTATCCTTCCAACTGATTAACACTAAGAAACAACTCCACGACGTGCTTCAGTTTTCCAATTGTTTCCGGGATGAATCCTGTGAGCTTATTCTTATGTAAATATAAAACTTGCATACTGCTTAAATTCCCAATGTCAGATGGAATAATACCTCTAATGCTGCAGTTACGTGCTGTAAAGGTTTCGAGAGAAGTAGATAGACTCCCAATGGAAAATGGGAGGATACCATTCATATGAGGATTGTCTGATATTTCCAAGACCTCTAAGTCTCGACATTTAGTTAATGCAGACAAAAATCTCAGCTCCTGAGTTGGTGATTCTTCTCCGGTCAAATTATTTTCCCAAAGACGAAGGACTTGCAGATGTCTTAAATTACCAAAATAAGGAATGGAGCCAGTGAATAAGTTTCTATTCAACTCCAACATAGTAAGCTTAGAATATGGAGCATGGAATTTCTCCACTGAGTCTGTTGTAATATAGAGACAGGCGTTCAAGATTGGACAGTGAGAACCCCATGTTTGGAGGAAGACTGCCGGAAAATAGATTCTCCATAAGAACTACTATATTCAGTGTTGAGATGTTGAATATGGAAGAGGGAATGGAACCATTTAACATTTTATTGAGGGTAATGCCAAAATCTCAAGATATACCAGATTACCAAGCTCTCCCGGCAACTCACCTGTATATCACAGACTACAATTCAAATTTTATTTCACTGCAAAAATCTTATTATTACTGGAAAAGTCTCAGGTTAGGCACGCCTAAACAGTTTAGGCGGGTTTTATCCATTAACCCAAGCCAAACCCATCTAATATACCCTAATTAGGGATTAATAAATCCTATTTGGGATGGGTGAACCTATTTGGATATGGATAAAACCCACTTAAACCGTTTAGACATGCCTAATGCAAGTTTTTGCCATTATTAATTATTCTGTAGGCATCCACCCTCATGTACACGTAGGAGTGCTCAGATATCTACGACGACTGATGTACCGCAACGGAGGATCCGACCAGTACCACCATCCCCCTCCTTGGCACAGATAATTCCCCCTTCACAGTTTCAGTAGAGTGGAGCCTATGACCCTTATCCTGACCCTTTGGAGACACTGGGGTTCTTTGACTTCTCTACCCCACCGCCAGCCCAGGCTATGCCCGAGTATACGTCACCGATGCAGACCCCACCGCAATATTTTGGAGAGAAGAGTCGGTCTAAGTCGCCATCACAGACAGATATTGTAGGAACCTCATATACTCAAGTGGAGGTTGGAAGTGGAACAGAGGACTCCTTCGGCGCATATGGAACTGCACGTGTACCGATCTATGTTCCCAGCGACTCTAAAAATGATTGGAGTGGGTATGGGGCAGCCCGGGGGTAGTGTTGCAGCAAAGGAGGAGGAGTAGGAAGATCCATCCGAGTTGTCTTATTGATGTTACAATGTGGATGTTGATGTTGATGATGTTGTTATTGTAGTTGTTTATGTATGTTGGGAGAATAATGTTGTTAGTATTACTGCTATTGTACTACTGTTGTTGATGTGTTTCGTGATGTGGAAATTAAGTAGGAGAGACGGATAATATGTATTGATGTATTGTGGGATTTGTTTATTATATGCATGCGTGTGTGTGTGTCATAACGGTTATTACTTATTCTGATGATCGTTGAGATTTTGATGGTTGGTGATGCTCATGGATATTGATTCAGAAATGCTAATGCGGTTGTTGCTAAAACTTATTTACTTCATTACTAATTAGTTATGGCGTTGCAGAATGTCAGGAAACGTAGAGAACGTAGGAAGGAGACGAGGCCGCGGCCGAGGTCGAGGTAGGGGAAGAGGCATAGGAAGAGTGAATCAACAGAATAATCAAGAGGCCCCTATACAAGAGGAGGTCCCTATCCTCCATGCTTTCGAGGAATACAAGATACTGTCTGATGAAGACAGCGTGTCAGACTAGGGCCCACGCCATCAACCCTACCTGAGAGAGGACATGATATTCCTACTTTCAAGCTTGTGGAGACCTTCCGCAAGCAACAACCGCCAACATTTGATGGGACAGGAGTTCATGCTGCAGCAGAAGAGTGGGTTCGGGAACTAGAGAAAATATTCTAACATGTGTAGTGTTTGGAATTCGAAAAAGTCAATTGCATGACGTATCAGTTAAAGGGAAAGGCAAATATATGGTGGGAGACTTATGTAAAGTCTATGGCACCAATCGACCGTCAGCATTTAGACTGGGAGAATTTTAAAGTGGCACTTTACGAGAAATTTATACCAAAATAGTATCGGAAGGACAAGGAAGTGGAATTCTTTTTACTGGAACAAGGAAGAATGTCGGTGGAGGAGTACGACACCATGTTTGGTGAACTGATGCAACATGCGCAGCACCAGCCGACACGCCTGAAAAGATGGCAGAGAAATTTAGAGATGGTTTGAAAGAGGAGATACGCACCCAGTTGTCTACTCTTACTGGTCTGAATTATCAGGAGTTATTGAGAAAAGCTCTCGACATCAAAGCATCGAAAAATAAGAAGAAATTACTAGTATGGGGCACTCAGGAACCCCAGTCTTCATCCCCGGCACTTAAGAGAAAACCCGGCACTTAAGAGAAAATGTGAAGACAACCAGAGGCCATACTATCAAGGGCAAGGGAGCCACAAGCGCCAAGACCAAGACAACTACTAAAATAATCAGAGGCACAATTTCAACCAATCATACAAGAGTTATGATGCACTGGTACACCCATAAATGAACAGAGGGATAGGGCCCTCAGATATGTAATAAATGCGGGAGGGAAACACACTGGGGGATGCCAGGTGGGAGCAGGCAAGTGCTTCAACTGTGGAGGCATGGGACATTTTTCCAGACAATGTCCTCCGGCCCAATCCGGAGTTGGAAACTGGCAGAATTTTCAAAGGCCAGCTAACCAGCAACTTAAATCAATCAAAAGCGAGAGCCAACCTTGGAGGGGAAACACAACGAACCACAGAGGGGGCAGGTAGGATCGATAGTCTCCGCTACGACGCCAGGAAGAAAATCAGCCGAAAGGGAACAAATCGCCAAGAAGAGCCAGGGCATATGCTCTAGAAGGAAATCGTGATGAAGATAACCTTGCAGGTATGGGAGTTATTAATAATATACTTGCCACGGTCTTCTTCGATAGTAGAGCATCGCATACCTTCATATCATCTGCATGTGTTGAGGTGGTAGGGCTTAAGGTAGAAAAGAGTAGGCAGGATCTGAACGTAGCTATGTCTTCAGGATAAATAGCTACTACTACCTTAATATGTCATAATTTGAAAATCAAATTGAATGATCATGAGATTTTAGTAGCGGAGTTGAATGTGATGGATATGCACGACGTGGATGTGACTTTAGGTATGGATTGGTTGTCGGAAAGTAGGGCGACGATCCTATTTCGCGAGAGAAAGGTTATTATTCCGCAGCCAAGAAATGAGGAATTGTATGTCTACGAATTTAGAAGAAAGCAACGAGTGTCAGTTATTTCTACACTTCAAGCTTCGAAGTTACTGCATAAGGCCAAGAATCAGGCATTCTTGGTATATCTGGAGGGAGAGGAGAAACCAGAGTTGACAGTTCAGGATGTGCCCGTGGTAAGAGAGATCGGTGATGTATTTCCAGAGGAATTTTCGGGATTGCCACCAGACAGACTGGTGGAGTTCACGATAGACTTGGAACCGGGGGCAGCTCCGATTTCTAAGGCACCCTATCGCATGACGCCAAAGGAATTGCAATAACTGAAGCTGCAACTACAAGAACTTCTAGACATGTGTTTCATAAGACCAAGTGTTTCACCTTGGAGAGCCCCTGTGTTGTTTGTCAAGAAGAAGGATGGTTCGATGAGGATGTGCATCGATTACCGAGAGCTGAATAAGTTAACCTTGAAGAATCATTATCCTTTAACCAGGATCGACGATTTGTTCGATCAGCTCAAACAAGCGAGCTTATTTTCAAAGTTAGATCTTCAGTCAGGGTATCATCAGTTGAAGATCCAAAAAGAAGATATTCCGAAGACGACCTTCAGAACAAGGTACAACCACTATGAGTTTGTGGTTATGCCGTTTGGACTTACAAATGCTCTAGCGGTATTTATGGATTTGATTAATAGAGTATTTCATCCGTATCTCGATAATTTTTTCTTGGTATTTATCGATGATATACTCATTTACTCGAAGAGTAAATGAGACCATGAACAACATTTGAGAACGGTATTACAAACTCTTAGGAATGAGAAGCTTTATGCCAAGTTCAGTAAGTGCGAATTTTGGCTAAAGGAAGTAACATTCTTAGGTCACATCGTGTAAGCAGAAGGAATCATGGTGGACCCCGCAAAGATCCAGATGGCGACAGAGTGGAAGTCACCTCAAGAATTGAGGAATAAATCAATTACTCTTGTCAAAGTTTTGTGGAGTCATCACGGACAAGAGAAAGCTACATGGGAGTTGGAAGATAAGATGAGGATAAGTACCCAGAACTTTTTGAAGCACCTTAATAAATTTCGGGATAATTTTTTTTTAAGGTGGGATGAATGTAATATCCTTGATCTCATTAAGCTATTTAATGCTTAATTAAATAAATAAATGAATATTTATATTTTGCAAATTATTTATTATTGTATTTTTAAATGAGAAATGACGCCCGGTGAGACACGAGGGTCGATTTCTAACATACAATATACCAATAAGTTTGTTTCAAGAAAACCTAAGTGATCGTTGATAAACACTCACTTTGTGCAATTTATTGATGTGTTTATGCTTA
>JAPKLW010007272.1:0-15424 GCA_026898455.1 Plectranthus barbatus
TTAAGATGGACCTTTCTCATAATGATCTGGATGGAAACATTCCAGCATGGTTAGGAACAAGCATTTCCAAGTTGAAGTTTCTTATCTTAAGCTCGAATAAATTGAGAGGCGAGATTTCTCCCAAGATTTGCCATCTCAACTCTCTTCAAATTTTGGATCTCTCACACAACAAACTTTCGGGCACAGTACCAAGTTGTGCTAATAATTTTACTGCAATGTCTTCAAAACAGAGTTTGGATCGTTTACCCAGGTATTCAGGATTTTATACGTCTACAGAGAATGCACCAATAACAACAAAAGGTCGAGAATTCCAGTACGACACCATTCTTTATTTGGTGACGATTATTGATCTCTCGACGAACAATTTGTCTGGAGAGATCCCAAAGGAGTTGACAAGTTTAGTTGAATTGAGAACATTGAACTTGTCTCAAAATCACTTCACAGGTTCAATCCCCGACAGGATTGGAAATATGAAGCAATTGGAGTCACTTGATGTCTCGAGAAATTCTCTGTCCGGTCCAATTCCCAATAGTATCACGCTCATATCTTCTCTGAGTTATTTGGACTTGTCATACAACAATTTGACAGGAAAAATACCAGAAGGCATACAAATTCAGGGCTTCAATGCTTCGGTCTTCGTGGGAAATAATCTGTGTGGCCCTCCAATGACTACCAGCTGTGGCCGTGATGGTGATGAATTTCCTCGGCGTGGACACGAAGATGGAGATGAAAGAGCAGAAATAGAGTGGTTTTATGTATTCTTGTCATCGGGATTCGCCATAGGAGTCTCGATTGCATGCAGTGCAATGGCATTGAAGAAGTCATGGAGAGAAGCCTATTATGGTTGGTTAGAGTGCATGTGGGACAAGCTCTACGTATTTGTGCGTGTTCATTGGAGAAGGCTCAAGTTTCTCAAAGGGGATCAGAATTTGAACTAGTAGTTGTGTACGTTCTTATATATGAATGGTGTCTTCTAGTAGTGTTTCATTTACATTTTCTTTTTTGTTTTGTCTGGTCTTGTTGTGTTGATCAATTTCCCTAAATATTGTTAATTTATTTTGTGTTGGTAAAGATTATGTACGTACGTTACACATTCCTCAGGCGACTAGAGACCTGATGTTTTTCTTCGTCAAATCAAACTTGATGGAGGGTCATTTTATTTAATAGATAGTTTTTTCATTTTGTATACTAATAATAATAATAATAGTTTTAACAAAATCATATTTGTGTTAATTTTTCTTTACAACTTTAATTTTCACTAATTTATTTTATTTTATTTATTATTTTTAAATAACAAACATAATATTTTATGGGCTAATTTTATAAAGCAAGCATCTATTTTTTTAATATTTGTGTTTGATCTATTTTGTTTTTATATTCTTAATAAATCTT
This sequence comes from Plectranthus barbatus, assembly GCA_026898455.1. NCBI lineage: Eukaryota > Viridiplantae > Streptophyta > Magnoliopsida > Lamiales > Lamiaceae > Plectranthus > Plectranthus barbatus. Next base: position 1,393 of record JAPKLW010007272.1, read on the forward strand.
ATATATATAGTTGGACATAAAATATGGAAAATAATTAATATTATAATTATGTTGATATATAATATTCATTGAACAATTAATAAATCATATATACATATATATTATATATATCTTAATAATATGAACTAAGATATTAAATATTTAATGAGAAAGAGTGAGAATTGTTGCTGAGGAGCTCGTGAAAAGAGAGGCTACGTGACACAACCGGCGAGCAAAGCTCACACCCGGCGACCAAGTCCAGCAGCCGGCGACCGAGCCTTCAAAACCGACGACCCAGCTCCATAGCCGGCGATCGGCTGCCTTATCCGGCGACATGCCTGCAAAACCGGCATTTCACCCACACCATCCGGCGAGCTGCTCCCATCCGGCGTTCAAGAAGCAGAAACGACGACTGCATCCCTTGGCCGGCGATCGCCGGATCTGTCGGATGATCGCCGGCCGTGCTTTTTCTCTTCGAAACCAATCCGGCGCCCCCTTTTGCAAAACCCACGATCGCCGGTCGTGAACTTCCACTCGCCGGGCGTGTCATTTTGACGTATTTTACGTATCTTCTTGCCCAAGAATCAGGATTCGTCCATATCTTTTGAAGATTAAAATCCTAATCTATAAATAGGAGTTCAAAAAGCCAAGAAACGTTCCTTCCTTCCATCATTGTTCCTTCCTTCATCATTCCTTCTACCTTACTACGTTCCTGATTTTATTTTCAAAAATTCCTAAGGCCAGAGAAGAGAGTTTTCTACAGAAATTCAAGGGGAACTGGAAGAGCATGCCAGGATTTGAAGATTGAAGACTACAGGGTTTTTGATTTCCTTTTCCTGCTTTTATGACTCTTCATCTCATTGTTTTTCTGGGATTTAGCATGATTGGCTAAATCCATTTTTGGATTCTAGGGTTTTGAAACTTTGTATTTATTCATTCAACAGTTTATGCAATTTAATGTTCCTTTTCCCTTGATGTTCTAATTTAATTTGGGATTTTCATGAATTGTGATTAACTGGCCATTAATTGTGATTTGAATTGATAGTTTTTGAACCGAGAGGTCTAGGTTATCAATTAAGACGCAAATAAATTAGATTTATTAGAACAATTGTCCGAGAGGAATTTGAACTTTTAAAGGGTTTAGAATCTAAGGTTTTTATCAAGAGTAAAATTCCTTTTGCGCATCCGAGAGGAGTCACTAGGCATTTTATTTCCATGTTATGGTTTAGAGTCCGAGAGGATCACCTGATAACACTTTCGCGATTGCTCACATCATTGGAAATTAAATTGGGATTGAATTGCATGAAAACGTTGTTTGTTTAATATTCAAAGTGGATTGCCCTGGAATCCTATTTTCTCATTGTTTTCTAAAATCTTTAATTAAACCTTTTTATTTTATTATTGCTTTTAAATTAATTAGTTTAGATAAATCAAATTCCCTTTACGATTCGCCTAGATAGTAGTAAGATATCTACGTTTTAGTGCTTGGTTGTGTTTCGAGCCTGCAGTCCTTGAGTTCGATAATTTATTACTTGCCCTCTGCAGTGGTCTGTACACTTGCAGACGCAGTGCGTTGCAAAACGCGCTGTCACAGAGCAACTCAGATCATACCTTGTTTATAAAAAGGCAAAAAAATCTTATAACCTGTCTGATTATTTATGTTGACGATATGATCATGACAGGAAATGATCTGGAAGAGATTAAAACATTGAAGAAAAACTTGTTTGAAGAATTCGAGATGAAAGACTTAGGGAATCTAAAGTACTTCTTGGGAATTGAAGTGCTACGATCAAAAGGTGGGATTTTCATCAATCAAAAGAAATACACCTTAGATCTGTTGGCCGAAACCGGGATGCTCAATTGCAAACCTGCTAGCACTCCAATTATGGTTAACCATGGTCTTCAGATCAGAGAAGGAGCTGAAACAACTGATCGAGGAAGATATCAGCGATTAGTGGGAAAACTAATCTATCTTTCTCACACTCGACCAGACATCGCCTACGCTGTTAGTGTTGTGAGTCAGTTCATGCATCAACCTCAGATAGAACACATGGAAGCTGCTATGAGGATTCTCAGATATCTAAAGAGGACATTTGATTTTGGCATACTTTTCAAAAGAACCGGACATCTGGAGATTCAAGCCTATACAGATGCAGACTGGGCCGGGAATCCAGTTGATAGACGATCCACGGCAGGATACTTTGCTATGATTGGAGGAAATCTCGTATCGTGGAGAAGTAAAAAACAGAAAGTTGTAGCACTGTCCAGCGCAGAAGCAGAGTTCAAAGGAATCAAGAGTGGCCTAACCGAAGTCTTGTGGCTGCGAAAGGTTATGATGGAATTGGGCCTCTATTCAGGAAAAACATGTAGATTAATGTGCGACAACAAAGCAGCCATAAGCATTTCTGAGAATCCAGTTCAACATGACAGAATAAAACACGTCGAGGTGGATAGGCACTTTATCAAGGAAAAAATTGAACAAGGAATTGTTGCAATGCCATATGTTCCGTCCAAAGATCAGTTAGCGGATATCCTCACTAAAGCCGTTGATTCTCGAAACATGTCTGATGTTCTTTTCAAGCTAAGTATCGGAAATCTCGCTACTTAACTTGAGGGGGAGTGTTGGAAAGAAAATCAACAAAGCAAATCAAAGGAATCAATCAAGGAATCAATCAAGGGAATCAATCAAGGAGTCAATCAAGGGAATATAAATCAATTAGAACATCTTCTTTATCAATCTTTTGTAACTATAAATCAAGGATTGTAATACTCAAGATCAACATACACAAAAAATAAAAATTCTCTACTCTAGCCTTCAATATGCATTTCTTTACTACAATCGTGCATCTCTAAAACAACACAGACAAATAGCAAAAGCATGGGACAATCTAGCCCCCTCAGCATAGTGTGCCAAGGGATTCCTAGATATGCTAACTTCACATAAATCTTGGCCCAACCTACTAACATCTATTTCAAGATTGTGTAACATGCAAGCTTCAATATACTCAGACATTTCTTCATTGAGTATTCTATCTTGAGAATTTATGTAAGATGCTATTTCCAAACAGCGAGATTTACGACACTGTTTGCAAGGCACCCAAACTAGTGCAAGAGATAGTCGGGGGATTGCCTTAATCCCCAATTCAAGTATCTCTGTGATTTCACTCTCAACTTGATGCTGCTTATATTTTGTCCATTTGAGTTGGAGAAAGTTAAAAAAAGAAAATATTATGCATTAGAATATTAATTTAAGCATAATGTATCACATATTAACAACATTAATCACTTTACCTTATTTATGAAGTAGCGACCCAAAGGAAAGTGAGTGGAAGTCAACCCTGCGATCTATATGTATATTAGCACGAATTAAGATTAAGATTTCAGAAAGTTTAAGATAAAGATATTGAGATTTATGACATATATGTAGTCCATCCAATTTGTGAAATATATGTCCTAGCATACTAGAACGATAGGATAAGAACTCGAGCACACCACAACATTGATTTTGATCGAATGTACCATACCTTTCACCCTATGCGAAATTAATGATTTGAGGAAAGCTATTGATTTTGTGTTGGAGTTGTGTTGTGTGATTTGAATGATGCCGCAATACCCACCCACCTTCTAAATTCTCTTCTACCAAAGTAGCTGCTGTTGCTTCTTCGAATGGTGCTTGAATTAAGATGGTGATCAATACTCCTCATGCCATCCCTCTTGCCCTATCAGAATTGACAACACATACTCCTCATATTTTTTCTCATCCATCTAATTCCCACTTTCTCGATCTCAAACCCTCTCTTTTGATAATCTCAATTCATATCATTTATTCCTCACCAGTCTGTCAAGTTTCCTACTAACTTCATTATTATTATTTTTTCAAATTATGAATTCTTCATAAAGGGTTATGGGCCGCACATACATTGCTTGCGCCACGTGCGTGGTGGGATATAATTAATAAAATTATATATTTTATAAAAATAAATTTAATGTTGTTTATTAATATTATATATTAATATATTATAACATTAATTATTTTATATATTATATATTGATGTAAAAAGTAGTAGATCAAATATAATGTCTACAAAAATAAAAGTCTAATTTTTACAAAAAAATTGTCCTAGGAAAAGAAATTATATATGCATTATTTAAAAAATTGTAAATATATTAAATTAGAGAGATGTAATATTTTACATGAAAAGTTACAAATATAATATTTATATTATTAATTGTGTGTATATATATACACACATTATAATTGAATAAATAATAAATAAAATAAATGAAAATAAGATATAAGAGAAGTATTCTCAATTCTGAACACAAAATATATTTTAATTTACAAGTTAGGGCCCGAAACATAAAAATTTAAGAATCTTTCAAATTCTGGATTGAGAATTTATTTTTAGATTTTGAATCGATAATTAAACTATTCAGGTTTTGGATAGACAGTTCTCTAACACGATAAAATTATTGGTGATGTGATATTCTGTGGAAGGAAAGTGACAATATTATAATAAATTAGTATTGTATCCACGCGATGCGTGAAAAGTTTAATTCTTTGTACTAAAGTAATATTATTTTAATTTAAAGTTTATAAACAAACAATATGAGTTTTTTTTTAGTATGTAAAAAATAAAATTTATATGATAGCAAATATAACATAAATTAATAAAGATTTATATAGTATTTGTTGGGGTTAGGCCCTAGCAGCTGACTTAGCCCAAGAAGTTTATTGGATCTGAATATCACCTAAGAAATATTTTAAAATGTAGTATTCTATCATACAAAATATATCAATTTTTACTTTTATTTGGATCTTTTAAACACATTTAAAACTAGAAATTTATTTTATGTAATATTATTATAATACTTTAATAATTTTATTAAAAATATATACTTTAAAATTATCATAAATATATTAATAAGTTAATAAAATTATAATAATCATATATAAGTTTTAAGTATTATTTTCAAATATATCAATACAATATTAAAAATATTATAATATAATGTTAAATTTAAAATAATAATATCGTTACAATAGCTTTTTTACTAATATGTTAATTATAAAATAATTGGAAGGTTTAGAAAATAATCTACTTCTACTCAATATATTAAAGGAAAGAAGTGTCAAATATACAATTGTGCCACTTTTCATCCTAAAAACATCGCATCAAGCTCAATTCAATCGAACGTTTTATTTTATTTGCTATATTTTTTATATTATAATATATACATGTATACTAATAATAATAATACTCCCTTAATAATAATAATAATAATAATAATAATAATAATAATACTCCCTCGGTCCCGTCTAAGAAGTCCTATTTTCCTTTTTTGTCTGTTCCACTCGGTAGTTCGACGGCCCAAAATGGCTATAAGCCCACACACAGAAGCGCCTAAGGCATGGGGTCGACGCCAACTAGTCCTCGACATTGACTGCGTACAAGGATCGGTATCGATGAGAATACACACCAGCCCAGGAGCCTGGCGCCGCACAACTGTTACAAACCTTAACCGAGCCCAAAATTCCCGGGGTCGTTCTGAAATTTGCGGCGAGCACGAGCCTGTCGATAGTTACGGTTTAGTTAGCACCCCCACCCCTATCCTGTCTATAAATAGGGGCTGAGGGCTCATTTCTTTGTATCTTTTTCCTGCTATTAAGCTGTACAAATACTCTGCCAAAATTAATACGAAACCGCCATTATCACATCATTTCATAGCTCAAGTTCGCTAGTTATTTTTTTATTGCTTTAATATTCTTCGCACTTTCTTCTTCCTGATCATATATCGTGTACCTGTTCATTATATCGCTTGTTTTCAGTGATTATTTTGTCTTTCCCATTAACGGTTCCAAGAGCTCCAACTACATTTATAATTCGAACCTCAACATTCAGAGCCCACCGTGGGGCTCTTGGAATCTATTTTCTTTCTGAGTGTCATGTAATAACGAGAGAACCGATGATCTCCCTAAAGGGCTGGATGGTACGATCGAACTCATCCCCATGAATGAGCTAATCCAGCAAACACAACAAGCAACAGGGATGCAAACACCCTCGTCGGAAGCAGTGAATGCGGCGCTAGCCCAGTTTGCCTAAAAGATGGAAGAAAACCAGCGCCAACTGAAGGAAATGGACACCAGAGTCATGGAACTCCACGCAACGAATCACGAGCTACAAAAAAAAAACCACCAGCTGCACAGGGAGGTGGAGACCCTCAAGAATCGTCCGATCATTGAGGAGCCCAGTTCGACAGATCGCGAAGGAACCGACCCGAGGAGAAACCTAGCGGACGAACTCGACGATGTAATCATCACCGACCCACCTCCTCGGATGAGTACCGAGCGAACATCGAATGAGAGGACAAGGACGAGACAGGATCCTCGGCAAGGTCCATATATTTTCCTGATCGCACCGCGACATGACAGGCATAGATCCAACAATAATCACCCATCGGCTGCAAGTCGACCCAAACTGCAGGCCGGTCCAGCAGAGGAGATGAAAGTTCTCTGCAGAAAAGAACCAAGCCATAAACAAAGAGGTCCAGAAACTCATCGATATCGGATCGGTGCGGGAAGGCCACTACCCCACGTGGCTAGCAAACGTGGTGGTAGTGAAAAAGAAGAACAACAAGAATCGTGTATGCATAGAATTTACAGATCTCAACAAGGCCTGTCCTAAGGATCCATACCCCTTACCGCATATCGACGCGATCATCAACGCAACCACCGGTCACGAGCTCCTTAGCTTCATGGATGTATTCTCGGGGTCCAATGAAATACAAATGCACCCCGACAACTAGGAGAAGATCGCATTCATAACCAGTCAGGGCATTTATAGTTGTAAAGTAATGCTGTTCGGGTTGAAGAACATCGGGTCGACTTATCAGCGCTTGGTCAACTCTATGTTCAAGGACAATATCGGTAAAACCGTGGAAGTCTACATCGATGATATGCTAGTTAAATCTCTAAAGTCCCAAGACCACGTGAACCATCTCGAGGAGGCATTTCAAACACTCGAAAAGTACAACATGAAGCTGAACCCTGCTAAATGCTCGTTCGGGGTCTCCTCCGACAAGTTCCTGAGACACATGGTAACCCAGAGAGGGATTGAGGTGGATCCCACTCAGATCAAGGCCATCCAGCGTATAGTGCACCGTAAAACTCCCAAAGAAGTGCAAAACCTCACCGGCCGCCTCGCCGTGCTCAGTCGCTTCATCTCACGATATTGGGAGCGCACTCACTCCTTCATCAGCACGCTCAAAAAGGGGCAAACACTTCGAGTGGACAGACGAATGCGCAGAGGCGCTTGAGGAACTAAAAGCTTACCTTGCCAGTCCGCCCTTGCTCTCTAAACCCACTGACGGCGAAACCCTGCTACTTTACGTGAAGCCGAAGGAAAACAGCATCCAGTGCACTATGCCAGTAAATCCCTACTGGATGCGGAGACTCGCTACACAGCTCTCGAGAAACTCGCACTCATTACCGCTGCCCGAAAGCTACGCCCATACTTCGAGGCACACCCCATTAAAGTGATCTTGACCTACCCAATCCGAGTCATGCTTTCAAAGCCTGACCTCTCAGGCTAATTGCTCAAATGGGTAGTAGAAATCAGAGGGTATGGCATACAATATGAACCTAGGACCGCAATCAAGTCACAAGTGCACGTTAGCCGACTTCGTCGCCGACTTCTCCACCAACCTCCAGTTGAAAGCAAAAAACGAGGTCGTTGCTATGTCCCAAATCAAAACAGACTCCAGTCTCTGGACTCTCAGGATCGACGGTGCAAGCAATATGAATGGAAATGGAGCAGGGATCGTGCTCACAGATCCTTAAGGAGAAAGTTATGAGCGAGCCATCCGACTCGACTTCCCAACCACCAGTATGAAGCACTCGTACAAGGAATGAGACTAGCCCAAGAACTGGGGGCTCGCAAAATACGCACAGAAAGCGACTCGCAGCTGATCGTTAATCAATTGGACGGGACTTATGCCGTGAAGGAAGTCCGATTGAAATCCTACCACACAATGGTATCGGAACTCCGGAATAAGATGGACGAATGGGAACTCCGGCATATTCCGCGCGGAACAAATGCCCGGGCAGACGCCCTAGCTAACCTGACTACCACTAGCGCGATTCAAGGCAACCGGCCGGTCCCCGAAGTCTGGTTGTCTTCGTGATTACTGATATTTTTACCAGATTAATTGCAATACAGTGGTCAATAAAATTTATAACTCGAATGTCGAACCCACAGAGAATGATGTAGGAAATAAACTCATGTACTAAAATATAGTTTTTGAATAAATTGTTTGAGCAATTGGAAAATAGATTTTTGGATTTTTGGAAATAAAAGTAAGGATTTAAAGCATATAAAGGATAACACAGATCCTAGGGTAGAACTTCTATTCTGTAAAACATACAAATAAATAATCAATCATATCGAGGTTAGATTTATTTGAATTGACCCTAACTCTAATCCTAATCGTATTCCTCTAATTTTTGTGCTAGTCCTTGGGATTGGCATTATTATAATTTAAAATTCTAAAAAACTATTATAAACTTGTAGAAAAATATAAATTAATCAATTATCTTTAAAAACTCAAGTTCAATAGTAAAAAAATTACAAAAGTAAACTTAAAATTGTAGTATTATTTAAAATAACTATTTGCTGATTCCACCCAATTAGCATGCATAATAATTTTTAACATTTGATTTTCAGTTTTACTTAATACTCCCTCCGACCCGCTATATTAGACACACTTTCCTTTTTGGTCCGTCCCATTTATTAGACACATTTCTTAAATTGGCAAAAAATTAACACATCTTAATTAAAATTAACTATACCTAAAATGACTCACATACCCCCACTTTTTCTTAAATTGACTATCCTACCCTTGGAACCCTAAAACTCAATCCCCTAAATGATCTCTCACTTAGCGCCGCATCCCCTTTTTCCTTCATCTCTCTAGCGAAACCTAATTCATCCGCCGCCCTCCTCACAAATTCTCTGATTCACCGTCGCTTCTCACCAACATCGGATCCTCGACGCCGGCTGCGGCATAGGTTGGTGACGACGGAGCTCTACCGCGGCGACGACGCGGAGCACGTTGAGGTGATCCAGGGAATCGAAAGAGGCGACGCGCTTCCGGGGCTTCGGAGCTTCAGCGACATCGCCAACGTGGCTAAGAAGGTTGACTTCGAGGTGGTGAAGGAGAAAAGGAGAAGGATTTGGCGAAACCGCAGTCGCAGCTTTCCAGATTATCTGTCGTCGACTCGTCGCCCTGCTCCCTCTTTCAGGCAGTCAAGAGTTCCATTCCCGAATCCTATTCCTGCCTCTCTGGTCTCCTCCGCCCTCCGCTTCAACTGCAACTGCAACGTCGACCCAAGGCTTCACTTCATTGGTCTGTGCTCTTTTTTTTTTTCCTTTGTCGGCTACTTCTCCATCTACCTCATTAAATAGTCCTAGTCCCAGATTGGTACAACTATTCATTTTATTTTGTTTTCGGAATATGTCGGCCGCGTTGCATTGTTTTGATTCATCATTTCCTTCTTCTTTTTATGCCTGAGTTTATGCTGCTGATTTTTCGAATATCTCGTCAAAATTCTCCTCACAACCTAATTTTCCTGTTTTTCTAACTACTCCTAAGCTCAAGTCCAGATCCAGCGGCATTTTCTCTGAGCCCTCCACGCCGCCTCCAATCTGAACCGGTATCCAATCCCACCCACAACCGCCGCGCCGACTGCTGCGTTGCCATGCACCAGCATTCCGGCAGAGTCCCTAACATTTTATTTGAACATTGATTTTTTAAATTTGTAATTAGTATATTTTTTAATAATATTTTATATGTTAATACATCTTTAATCCTTTTTTTCACTTTTGTCTTGGTTATTGTGCCAACTCCCTCCGTGCCTAATATAATGGGACGAAGGGAGTATATTACAATTCAGATAGATCAAATCAATGTATAGTTGCAATTTATAAATGCAGAGTTTTGTTCACAAGTATTCATTAGAATCTATTATATTATAAGTCATTTTTATTTTGCAATAAACTATCGGCTAAATAAAATCAGAAACTTGTGATCAATTTCAACAAAACTAATACTCATTATTGCATCAACTATATCCTCTCTGGAAAATTATTGTCCGACAGCGTCAATAAATGCCTGGAAAAGACCTAATCAAATAATAACGAAAAATATTGGCTCCATCAACTTTTGGTAGAACGTAGGATATGGGGCAAAGCAATGACGTCCATGTTGTAATAAATCAAAGGTAGCTCAACACCTTCTTTTCAACATCATTATTATTAAACCAATATTATGCGTCCAAAATGAAAATTAATGATCAGCACTAATTAAGCAAATACTATTGGATGTCATTATTATTTTGGCAAAAGTCACACAACTTGCTTTTGATAATACAAGTGGAAGAAAAGCACTAATGTTGACCATATATTTGTTCTCATAAGTGGATGAACATGCTGATTAATAAAACTCGAACTATAAATATTTGATAATTCTCAAGTAGTACTGTTATCATATTCTGATGGCTGCCTTAAATCAATCCACTGCTATCCTATTTTTGGTTCTCATTTTCTCCATCAAATTGAGCCATTGTGTAGGAAATAACACCATTTTCTGTCCACAAATTGAAAAGCAGTCGCTTTTAAATTTCAAACAATCTTTAACTGATACCTACAGTCTACTGAGTTCATGGGATAGTGAAGTTAATTGCTGCAAATGGGAAGGTGTAGTCTGCAGCAACCTCACTGGCCATGTATATGAACTCCATCTTCGTGGCGGATATTTGGAAGGACATTTGGAAGGTAATATCAGTTCATCTTTGCTCAACCTCACACGTCTAAGGTACCTCGATCTCTCTCTAAATAGCTTTGTGCAAACGATCCCTTCCTTCTTTGGGTCGTTCACAAATCTCGAGTATTTAAATTTAAGTTCAGCTGGGTTTCATGGGAAGATCCCTCATACTCTTGGAAATCTCTCAAATTTACGCACTCTGGAGTGTTCAGACGGCGTAGCTGCTGGCCGGCTTGAATGGTTATCGGGGCTTTCGAAATTGGAGTATCTCAACATGAATGATGCAGATTTGAGTAACGCAACCGACTGGCCACAGGCGATCAACGGCCTTCCTTCTTTGCTAGAGCTTCATTTCCATAACTGTACGCTTCAATTTGTAGCCTCTATGAATTATGTGAATGCTACTTCTCTACAATTCCTTGATCTATCTCACAATGACAACAACAACCCATCTTCACCCGTCCCGACTTGGATCTTTCAATTCAGCAATCTTCTTTCTCTTGATATTAGTTCTAGCAATTTGGTAGGACCAATTCCAAGAATTAGCAATATCACCAAACTCCAGTATATTGATCTTGAAGACAATGAACTCAGTTCCAGCATTCCAGGTTGGCTATTCTTATGCACAGACCTTGAGTCCGTTTTTTTAGGTAATAATTGGCTTGCAGGGGAGATACCAAGAGAAATTGGCAACTTAGAGGCTCTGGAAGAGCTCTCATTGGAGGAGAATAATTTTTCAGGTGAACTACCGCTTGAATTTGCAGAGTTAAAGAGTCTCCGGATTCTTGATCTCAGTGGAAACTCGTTTTCTGGTGCAATTCCGACCGGCCTCGGAAAGCTAGCATCTTTGGAATATCTAAATTTGGATGGAAACAAATTCAGTGGAAATCTCCCAGTGAGTTTTGGTCAACTTTCTAATTTAACATATTTTTACATTGAAGGTAATTTGCTTGAAGGGGTAGTGTCCGAAGGCCACTTTGCCAATCTCACGAATTTATCGATATTTCATGCTTCCAGAAATCGGTTGAGTTTGAATATAGGTGTCAATTGGATTCCACCTTTCCAACTTTGGAGTCTTGAACTAAGGGATTGGAACCTGTCGACGAGCTTTGATCAAGGTCTATCATGGCTTCAGACACAGAACCTTATGTCACTTGATGTATCAAATGCCGGAATCTCAGGTCAAATTCCTATCTGGATTTTCAATGTTGCAGCTAAATATATAAATATATCGCATAACAAAATCCAGGGAAAGATTCCTAACATTCCAGCTGGCGCTCAATCTGTGTTTTTGAGTTCCAACCAGTTGAGTGGCTCACTACCTCAAATAACAGACCAATTGTTTGCCCTGGACTTGTCGGATAACTCATTTTCAGGAGGCTTGTCTCACTTCCTCTGTAATGGGACCTATTCTTTGGAGGTCCTTCATTTGAGAGGAAATCAGTTGGGTGGAAAGCTGCCAGATTGTTGGACGCGATGGTCATTGCTGAAATATTTGAATTTAGGTAATAACATGATGTTTGGAAGCATTCCAACCACTTTTGGTTATCTAGTATACTTGATGTCCTTGAATCTTTATGGAAACAAGTTTTCAGGCCAAATTCCTTTTTCGATGCAAAACTGCACGGAATTGGTTAAGATGGACCTTTCTCATAATGATCTGGATGGAAACATTCCAGCATGGTTAGGAACAAGCATTTCCAAGTTGAAGTTTCTTATCTTAAGCTCGAATAAATTGAGAGGCGAGATTTCTCCCAAGATTTGCCATCTCAACTCTCTTCAAATTTTGGATCTCTCACACAACAAACTTTCGGGCACAGTACCAAGTTGTGCTAATAATTTTACTGCAATGTCTTCAAAACAGAGTTTGGATCGTTTACCCAGGTATTCAGGATTTTATACGTCTACAGAGAATGCACCAATAACAACAAAAGGTCGAGAATTCCAGTACGACACCATTCTTTATTTGGTGACGATTATTGATCTCTCGACGAACAATTTGTCTGGAGAGATCCCAAAGGAGTTGACAAGTTTAGTTGAATTGAGAACATTGAACTTGTCTCAAAATCACTTCACAGGTTCAATCCCCGACAGGATTGGAAATATGAAGCAATTGGAGTCACTTGATGTCTCGAGAAATTCTCTGTCCGGTCCAATTCCCAATAGTATCACGCTCATATCTTCTCTGAGTTATTTGGACTTGTCATACAACAATTTGACAGGAAAAATACCAGAAGGCATACAAATTCAGGGCTTCAATGCTTCGGTCTTCGTGGGAAATAATCTGTGTGGCCCTCCAATGACTACCAGCTGTGGCCGTGATGGTGATGAATTTCCTCGGCGTGGACACGAAGATGGAGATGAAAGAGCAGAAATAGAGTGGTTTTATGTATTCTTGTCATCGGGATTCGCCATAGGAGTCTCGATTGCATGCAGTGCAATGGCATTGAAGAAGTCATGGAGAGAAGCCTATTATGGTTGGTTAGAGTGCATGTGGGACAAGCTCTACGTATTTGTGCGTGTTCATTGGAGAAGGCTCAAGTTTCTCAAAGGGGATCAGAATTTGAACTAGTAGTTGTGTACGTTCTTATATATGAATGGTGTCTTCTAGTAGTGTTTCATTTACATTTTCTTTTTTGTTTTGTCTGGTCTTGTTGTGTTGATCAATTTCCCTAAATATTGTTAATTTATTTTGTGTTGGTAAAGATTATGTACGTACGTTACACATTCCTCAGGCGACTAGAGACCTGATGTTTTTCTTCGTCAAATCAAACTTGATGGAGGGTCATTTTATTTAATAGATAGTTTTTTCATTTTGTATACTAATAATAATAATAATAGTTTTAACAAAATCATATTTGTGTTAATTTTTCTTTACAACTTTAATTTTCACTAATTTATTTTATTTTATTTATTATTTTTAAATAACAAACATAATATTTTATGGGCTAATTTTATAAAGCAAGCATCTATTTTTTTAATATTTGTGTTTGATCTATTTTGTTTTTATATTCTTAATAAATCTTATATATATAGTTGGACATAAAATATGGAAAATAATTAATATTATAATTATGTTGATATATAATATTCATTGAACAATTAATAAATCATATATACATATATATTATATATATCTTAATAATATGAACTAAGATATTAAATATTTAATGAGAAAGAGTGAGAATTGTTGCTGAGGAGCTCGTGAAAAGAGAGGCTACGTGACACAACC
>JAPKLW010007273.1:0-15422 GCA_026898455.1 Plectranthus barbatus
TTTTACAAATAAGTCCTAAGGAAGATTTTAGGGATAATTCCCAACAATTTCCCCCTTTTTGGTGCGATCAAAGCTTACTATCATTTGCTGACCCGAGCGGAAGAATGTCTGTGTTTTACAATCTTATGCTAATCTATCACGGAGTTTTTCCAGCTAGGTTCTAGCAATAGGAATGATTGTAGTAAAATTCCCCCTCAAAAGTTGCTGGGAAATATTTCTCGATTAAAAGGTTTACGACATAGCAATATGCTAGATTCATTTAAAACGACAATCATTCATAAACATAATCATCATGTCCACATGCAAATTTGTTGAATACACTAGGAGTGTAAGTCAACTTATAGCACACTAGTAAAATTCAGAAGTGGACAAAGAGATTTTGTCAAAATCTGATCCAATTTTATAAATGATTTAGCATTTTACAGTACAAATTGGATACAGAGCAATTGAGTTAACAGAAATTGACCTTGTCGTTCATGAGTCGGGAGCTGGCTTTTCTTTTTCATTGTCTGCTGATTTAATCTTCTGAATGTTCGCAAACTTCTCCATAGTGATCTTCATGAAGTTTTCAACAAGAGCTGCTCCTGCTTCTCTTTCAGCAGCCTCACGCTCCAGTTCTTTGGCCAGTTTCTCTTGTTCCATTGCCATCTTTTGCATTTGAGATTCATGTTCAATTTTCTGTAGCTCTAGCTTGGCTTCATGTTCCTTTCGTTGTAGCTCAAGTCTAGCTTCTAGTTCTCTTTGTTTGAGTTCTTCTTTGGCTTTTTCTTCTTTCCTCAGCCTTTCTTGTTCCCTTATTATTGCTTCCTTTTTCTCTTTCTTTCTTCTTTCGCGGTCAGCTTTTCTTCTTTCTTCCCCCTCTTTGATTGCAGCCAAAAGGTTTGAACCATAGGCCACAACCGTTGCTTCTGCTTGAATTCTGGTGTCTGCTATGTCTTGACGAGCAACTTCAAGACCTGCCCTGTTCTCAGAAACAGCTAACTTGTTTTCAGCAACCTCTGATAGTACATGAGATACAGTGCTCCGAATCTCATCCACTTCGTTTCTTAGATGGCTGGTTGCTACTTCTATTCTTTCATCAACGGCTGTTTGCATATAAGAGTGGAAAGCCTCAGCTATCTCAGATGTGAGTGTGAAAGGCATCGGTAGAGATGTTATGGGAAAGGCATTGAAGGATGTAGTCATGACGAGGTCTTGACTCATCGGAGGATTAGACGGTTGTTCATGGCTAGTATTCGCAGCAAGATACTCTTGATAGCTTAATTCTTCAAGTAATATCCTTTTAGCTGCCTCTACAACTTGTGTGGTCTCATGAATAAGCTGAGCTTCATCTTTCTGAGCTTCCTCAATGATGTTCTGAATATCAATCTCAATGATGCTCTGGATATCAGTGTCCAGAATCTCAACTAACATCTTATCTGGATACTCGAGTCTCGGAGCAGCACGTTCAGTGACTCTTGCCTTTCGTCGAGCTTCCTGACGGTCTTCTTGTTGAGATTTATATTCCAACTGCCGTTTCTCATAAGCAACAGCCGCTTTGGCTTGTCGCTTAGACAGTTCAATCCTTGCGTCAGAATATCCATCTGGGACAAAAGTAGATTTGGGTAGTCCTGCATTCTGAGAGATAGTGCGATGTTCTCTGATAGCATGAAGTCTACACATAACTTGTTGATCTGAGAACTGTTTCATCCCTGGAACTTGATCAATCCAGTCAAAACACCAACGTTCTTCATATCGCCAGAAATTTAATCCTTTAGCTGCGATACAGAGTATCCTTTCTTCAAAGCAGAGTTGATGCATGACATAATCAAACTTCTTCCATCGACGGAATTCTTGCGCTAATAGACGTCCTTCAGGTATTGACTCATCCAATACACTGTGGAATAGATCTGCTATGGCTCTCTCTGTTTCAGATTCAACGAACTGCTCAATTTCTTCAGCCATAGGTCCCAAATCAGAGTTTGGTGCATCCTCGGGATGAACCTTTGCACACCATTGGCTAATTCTTCGGAGTCCATAGCGACGGCCTGGCAGTCCATGGAATGGTACTCGAAGAATAGCTTCGGATCCTGTTGTTTCTTTTCTTAAGAACTTTGCATTGTAAATTTCTTCAGCTTCTCCATCGGAATCGGATTCAGAAATACAGGAGGGTCCAGAGTCGGGGTTGGAAGGATCATGTTGATCTGGTTGAATTGCTTCATCAATTGATTGCTCGAGAGATTCTGTCGGATGTTCGTCGAGAACTGTCAACATGGTATTTCCATCTGGATGCCCGATTATTGTATCAGTATGGATTTGAGATCCACCTTGATCTTCAATATCACAAATCTGACTGGATTCTCCACCATGTTTCTTGTGAGTCTTCTTCCGGTGGTAGTGAGTTTCATTGAAAGCTCCTGATGCTAGTCTTCTTGAGAATTCAGTATCTGATAGTTCTTCCTCATCAATATTGATCTGCTGAGTAGGCGGTGGACTGGGGATTGATTCTTCTGCTAATGCAGCCTTCCCTTTTCCTTTCTTCGCCACTTGTTCTGCTAGATACTGTGAATCATCAGTCGAATCTGCTGTAACAATTTTTATGACAGAATTTGCTGATATTTTTGTCATTTCCTCATCTTCTCCAGGTGTTTGTCTTTCTCCAGCATCTGATGATTGATGCAGATTGTCTTCTGACATGTGATCAACTATGCTATCTTCGACTTCTCTGCTGAGATTGATTTCTCTGCTAGCATTTCTTTCTGAATTAGCTTCCTTGTTAGCTTTCTGTTGTGATCGAAATTCTTCAGCAGCGGACTTGATACGTTCGAAGTTCCTATCTCTTCCTTCGAGTGTCAAGTTGTGGATGAACTTCTGATATGCTCTCCTTTCAACATCCTTTAGCGAAACTAAGTGTTTCCTCTTTGCTTTCCTGCTTTCCTTAGTTTGCTCTTTCGTAGCTTTGAGAGACTTAGGAATGTATTCTGGGTCAGAAGTATCGTCCAGGTTGAGCTGGCCAGATGTCGGATCTGCTGTACTCTCTCTTTCGGTTAATCTGGCAGATTCTGCTTCTTCCACTGCTTTCTCCTTAATTTCCTTATCAGTCAGAAGTTCCAATCGTCTCCTGGTTTTCTTCTTCGCTTTGGATGCAGGAGGATTGTTAGCAACTCTTTTTGTTGGGTGATTTGGCAATGCTAATGCTCCAATAATGGGTTGAGACTGATCTGCTTCCTTCTCAGTCACAATGGCGTTGATCTGATCAGCTGGAAGATTTCCCAACTTCTCAATTTCCTCCAAATTCTTGAAACATTGGTCGGTTTCTGCATTCTTCTTTAACATTGCTAATTCCTCTTCAGGTATTGGAATGGAATGTTGGAGAATAGGTGCTGCTAAGCTTTCTTCATCTGGTTCCTCTGGAGATGTAGGTTTAGCCTTATCTACATTAGACTTTCCTTTTAACTTCTGAGGATTTCTGATGTTGATTGGCTTTGGCTTGCGTCGTGTTAACGGAATGTAGTCGGTAGAAAGAAGTGCAACTCCTCGATCTACGCCTTTGTTGGTGAACAGAATCTCCAACAACTTACTGATTTTTAGTCCAAAGTTCACATTTGAGGAGAACGTCCCATCTACTTCCATGTGAGCGTTTTTCTTGGCATGTTCTGCCCAGCGTTCAAAAATGAACTCGGCCCAATTTCCTTTAACATTGTCATTGAGTGCCATCAATACAGCATATTTCTTAGCAGACAGCTCCGCGTATGATCCCGCATCACATTGAAGCATCTTGATTACAATCTCTGCAAGAAGTTTGTAATCCTCTGTTAAGGTGTTAATTGAGATGTTAGGCTTGAACGTTTGTCTCTTCTCTCCTGGTTTCTTCCAAAGGTTCCACCGTCTTTTCATTTCAGCGGTCTCAGTGATCTTATACTGAGAAATTTTAGCTCCATAGTTGCGAAGCCCAAAAGTGCGAGCAAGTAACTCTGAGTGACCTCTTCATTAATGAATTATATCATCCCTCTGAGTGACTCTGCAGCTTCAGCAGCGTAAAGTAACCAAGATGTCTTCTTTAAATAGCATAGATAGATGAAACGTTTGTGCACGCCTTCTTGCAACTCTTACTCTTCTCAAAAGAAAACTGTCTAGTACGAAGTCATGGAACAAGGTCCATCGCTTTTTGTTCCTCGTCACAGAATCCTCTGTGATGCTGGTCTGTATATGGAGTATGAAGAAGACTACCACATAGCAGAGTGGGTAATGTCCAGTCTGCAAGCGTGTGGGTTGTCTAGGTTCATCTCCTTGACTCCTCATGCGTTTCAGAGAGAACACCTGCAATCTCTCTTGGAACAGAGTCGGTCTGTTGGAGACTCTATTGTGGGTGTCTTGAGAAACCAATTGGTGGAGTGGACTGTGTATACGTTTGCTTCAGAATTTGGTCTGCCGAGGGGCCCGAATTCTGTATTGGCGTATCGCAGTGATGAGATTGCGCCCGAATGGTCGTCCTGGATGAGGTGGAGACGATCTGCTAATCTGCATTTCTCTCCTACTCCTTCAGCATATGGACTCCTTCCTCGCTATCAAGTCCTCTTTGAGCTAGTTTGTGGAATGATAGTTGGAGTCAATCCAGACGATATGATTTTCTCGCGTGAAGTTTGGAAGGGAATGATGGCTATCGATGATCGGGCAGAGGTGGATTGGGTGTCTTTTATCTTCCAGAGGGTCCGCCAAAGTGTGCAGCATTTCCCTCATCTACACCTTCCTTACGGGATGCCCCTAAGTTGGTTGCTGGAACAGAGATTTACGGATCTCTCTGTAGGGCCTTCCAATCTTCGAGGGATAGATTTTTATCCCTTTGTACCTTTTTCTCCTTTTGATTAAATCTACTGATGTAATTCTGTGTTGATGATATATATAGAACAATATATTTTTGCGATCATCCTTTGGATATATGCTCTGTTAGTCGATTACGTAATGACTGTGTGAACATCCAAGTAGCGTGAAGGTTGATAGCAGAATGTACTTTAATCAACAGAGATGCTAAGTCTAGCATAAAGTCCATTTTAGCATAGATTGTAATTCAGCAGCAGACGTCGTAGTTGCTAGTATAGTCCGCAAGTATCTAGCAAAGACTTTGTCTTGATCTGCTTCCGCAAATCTTGCATAGATGTTAATTGCTAGCGGTACAGTTCTTTAGCAGTGCTCTGAATTCCTAGCAGAAGGTTGAGTTCATAGCAGATGTCTTCTCTTCAGCAATGTGTCCATCTTCAGCAAAGATTGTCTTTGATAATGGATGTCTTGATTCTAGCAGAGTTTCCATATCTAGCAGAATTTGAATTTGCTAGCAGATGTCTGTACTCTAGCAGAGTTTCCATTTCTAGCACAATTTGGGTTGCTAGCAGAGGCTTGTACGTTAGCAGAGTTTTATCCTTAACTGATACGACGACCCTTGACTGCGATTTCCAAGACGTATTTTGACCATGCTGTCGTGGCGTCTTTCTATTCGATGGGCGACAGACTAGCAATAACGCTGGTTGGTTGAGTCTGATCAATTCAGACGAAATGAGTTAAGATTTTCTCATTATAAATACCCTATAGAGAGTATCAATGAAGATGGAACATCCTTTCTCAGATACTACTTCAAGAATTTCAAGAATCAAGATGGATTCTCCAGGGCAATCTCTAGAATTGCGCCGAAACCAGATTCTTCACGAGGCTGGTTTGAATTCTCTTTACGATAATACTCCAAGGGTTGTAGAAATGATCATCTCGAGGTTAAATCGAAGTGGATTAACCCAATTTGTCACTACTACTCCAAGGCGTTTTCAAGGCGACATGCTTCGAGAATTCATGGAGAGTTGTTCTCTGGAGGAAGATGGCATATATGGTTTCTTCCTTGGGAAACTCATCTATTGGTCACCGGAAGTCTTTTCTCGTCAATTCGGTCTTCCGAGAGGCCCTGGGTCTGTCTTCAATTGTCGTGTGACGGACATTGCCCCTGAGTGGTCGGCGTGGCAGAAATGGAGACGTTGTCCTTCGTCGGAATTCTCTTTGTCGGTCTTTGTGTACGATCTGCGCACTCCTTATTGGGTGCTCTACCGTGTGGCCAACAATATGCTAATGGGAGAGTGTATTGACGATACGTTCTTTTCGAAGGAGACTTGGCAACTCATGATGGCGATCGATGATGGAGCCGAAGTAGACTGGGCTGGTTATATCTATAACAGAGTTCGAGATTGCGTCGAGTATTATCCTGCCGTGCCTCTCCTCAACGGAATGCAACTTAGTTGGCTGCTAGAGCAAAGTTTTCCTCACTTAGCTGAAGGACCAACTAATCTTGTGACTGAGGACTTCTTTCCGTTTAGACCTTCTTCCTTCTAGAATCTTGAATGTAGTGTTGTCTTCGAATCTCCCCTGTTTCGTGTAATATCATCTTGTTGATAAATAAAAGATGTATTGAATTTTCACACCTTTTGACGTCTCTGCTATGCTAGCATGTATATCTCAACATCTGAGGTTGTGTCTGACGTAAATTTTCTTTTTCCACGTATGATCTTCAAGTGATATCATTTAAGACGGTAGATGTCTGTCTGGATCAAAAGATATGTGCAATCCTTTGATATCCTTTTTAAGCATTCGTGGAATAGAGCGTCAGTAAATCCATGTAGAAGGATTTGTCGAATGTAGTTTTATCATAACAGGTGGCGTTTCCCCCTTTGTCGAGGCTCTTCGACTTCTGCTCTTCTGGATTTGAATTTATTCGATAAGACATTTTGGATGAGTGTTCGCCCTTTGAATAGTGTTTTGACCTGGATATAAGTGGTAGCGCACTTATCATCCTAAACTTCATCTTTCAACCATCCTTCTTGAACTTCATCTTCTCTTCTTCCTTGAATAGCTCGTTGTCTTTCTCTGTTTGTTCCAAGAATGTATAACATAACAAGAGCTCCTAGTGATCTGACTATCACACGCAACCAGATTCTTCATGAATCAGGGTTGTACTTCGAATATGGCAGTAACTGCCGTGTTCCCAACTTTGTGATGGGTGCTCTTCATGAGAGTTCTCTAACTCAATTCATGACAACTATGCCGTCAAAGTTTCAGAAGGAGGATCTTCAAACCTGTATCTTCAGAGGTAGGGCTGAGGATAATGCTATCTGGAGTTGTTATGACAACGAAGTAGTCTGCTGGACTCCTGATCTGTTTTCTCAGAAGTTCGGTCTTCCACGAGGTCCAGTACGGGTCATGGACGTGTTCCACCATCTTACTGCTCCAGAAGTTCGTTACTGGAATGAATGGAGGCAGTCTGCTGAATATGAGTTTTCACCTTCGCCTTCGTGTCTGCATCTGAAGGAGGAATATAGGGTCATCTTTGACATTGTGAGCAATGTCACCTTCGGTGTCCCTGCTGAGAACTATGTGATGAATCAGCGGATCTGGAGACCCATGATGGCCATTGATGCTGAAAGGAAGGATGTTGACTGGGCTGGATTCTTCTTCGATGGAGTGAAGAAATGTATTGATCTTTGTCCTCAGATTCCTCTACCAACAGGCATGCAGCTAAGTTGGTTGCTTGAGCAGTCCTTTCCGCATCTAGTCTCTGAAGGACTTCCTTTGATGGGTTTCGATTTCTATCCCTTGAGAGCTCATTTCCCAAACTGCGGCTGAGAAATGCTCTAAATTCTCCTTCTTAGTAGTCTTCACGAAAACTCGTAGCAGAAATGATGTATTAGATGATGTAGCAGTCCTTTTCTTGTAATTGTCATCTTGTGTAATCCAGAATTGATAATGAATATTTGCCTTTAAGAAATATTCTCATAGATAGAATGAGAGCTTGGACTCATTCATCCTCTTCAGCATCGAATTTCCTTGAAGTTACATTTAATTCTGAACTTGATAAACTCCAGATAAATGATGAAATGAAATAGTGTGTCTAATCATAGAGAGTCACTATTCCTGAAGAAGTTATAATGATTCTCGAGCCATGCATTGGATTAGACCTGAGGCTTCCTATCGTCACAGCGTTTGGAATATCGAGGTGACGATTGAGTGTCCAACGTAGTGAATCATTACGTTGAATCATGACGTTCCTGTTCTTAATGGATCAGACCGTCATTAATATGGTGGTTGCCATTCGTCTATAAGTAGATGGTTCAGATTATCTTCACTTCATCTCTAACATTCTTTCCATAAATCTTTAGAACATGTCTTCTCCTTCTTCAAGCATGTTACACCAAGAATCCCCTGCTTCGTCTAACTCTGATCCGAGTTCCCCAGATTCTCCCATGTATCACTTGACCATTAGCCGTAATCCAATCTTCTGTGAGGAGAACCTTCGTCACTGTTATGTGAGTGATCCCAGGGTTCCGGATGTGGTGATGCAGAAATTGGTATCCTCTGGCATTGATAAATATGTTACGGTTACCCCACAACATTTCCATCGAGAGGCGCTTCAGAAATTCTTCAGTGAAGCTCAAGTTGAGGGTGACACCATCTTTGGTACGTTGAATGATCGTTTGGTGAAGTGGACGGTTGATTCCTTTGCTTGAGACTTCAACTTACCCAAAGGTGATAGTTCTATCTACAACTATCGTTCTCGTGATGTGGCGCCAGAGTTCTCTTGTTGGAAGCGTTGGAAGAGAGGACATTGGGGCGAGTTCTCCACCACGGTGTCGCCACTAGGCCTTCGTCCTGAGTACGGTGTTTTGTACGACATCTGTAACGGGATGGTGAAGGGAATGTACGCCGACGAGGAACTATCTCTCACCAAAGGAGTCTGGCAGGCAATGATGGTGGTCGACGATGGATGGCTTCATGCCAATTGGGCGAAGCTAGTATTTGACCAGGTGAAGGAAGTCGTCAATGTCTGGCCTAGCGTCGGGTTGTCAAATGGAATGCAGCTTAGCTGGCTGCTGGAGCAAACTGTTCCTGATCTTGCTGTTGGCCCATCGACCCTTCGTCCATCCGACTTCTTTCCAAGAGATCCTCGTACCATGTGATGTCTGTAATTTTGAACTCTGAAAGTACTCTGTTTTTTTTTTATATGTACGTACTCCTCTCTTCGCTGTTTGTATTCGCTCTTTCTCTCCCCTTTGATCTGGAAGGGTGTAAGATGATCGTTCTTTAATCATTCTGCTATAAATGAAGAGTTATCTTCTCATTATCTGCATCTTCTGGACATATACTTGAATATGAATTGCGTAGATCACATAAATCCGTAATAGTGATCAAGATAGTTAACATCTTCTACTAAATAATCATAAATGCTCTGCTGAATAATGAGCATCTTTATAATTCGAATATTGAGTCTTCAAGAAATCCAGAAAGAATGAAAACCATATTTCATTCATCCATAGTCTCGTCTAATTCCATTAGTCCCAATTTAATGCATAACTCCTTGAATCGTGACTCCGGAAGCGGTTTTGTAAAGATATCCGCAATTTGATCTTCAGTGCATATATATTGAACATCTATGTCCTTCTTCTCCTGATGATCTCTGATGAAGTGGTGACGAATATCAATGTGCTTCGTTCTGGAGTGATGAACGGGATTCTTTGTAATACACATCGCACTGTTGTTATCACAGTAGATTGGCACGCATTCAGGAGTAATACCATAATCCTCCAACTGTTGTTTTATCCAGATAATCTGTGAACAACAACTAGCAGCTGCCACATACTCTGCTTCGGTGGTCGAAGTGGCAACAGAATGCTGTTTTTTGCTAAACCAGCTTATAAGCTTGTGTCCCAGAAATTGACACGTGCCACTTGTGCTCTTCCTATCAATCTTGCATCCTCCGAAGTTTGAATCTGAGTATCCACTGAGAGAAAGGCTATCGGCTCTAGGATACCAGATTCCTAGTCCTTCTGTGCACTTTAAGTAGCGAACAATCCTCTTAGCAGTGTCGAAGTGTGACTTCTTAGGATTAGCTTGATATCTTGCGCATAGTCCTACTGCATAGGATATGTCGGGTCTGCTAGCAGTGAGGTATAGCAGAGATCCTATGATTCCACGATACAGAGTAGGATTAATATCTTCTCCTTCCTTTTCAAGAGCAGCAATACAGGTTGTGCTTATAGGAATTCGTAGGCTCTTAGTCTTTTCTGGACAATATTTTGCAATAAGGTCACGAGTATACTTCTTCTAGTGAATGAAGATCCCTTCTCTGGATTGTTGAACTTGTAATCCAAGGAAATAAGACATCTTTCCCATCATGCTCATTTGAAAGTTGCTAGTCATAAGATCGGAGAATTTATCGCATAGATCTTGATTCTTCGATCCAAAAATTATATCGTCGACATATATTTGAACTAGCAGACTGCTATCTCCATCTTTGATGCGAAAGAGAGTTTGATCTATCCTCCCTTTCTGAAATCCATTAGATAGCAAGAACTTTGATAATGTTCCATACCATGCTCTTGGTGCTTGCTTCAGACCGTACAGTGCTTTCTTGAGTCTGTAAACTTGATTTCCATGCTCAAATCCTGGTGGTTGTTCGACGTAAACTTCCTCCTTGAGCTCGCCATTGAGAAAAGCACTCTTCACATCCATTTGCATCACATCGAATTCGTGATACGCAGCATAAGCTAAAAATAAGCGAATTGCTTCCAGTCTTGCTACCGGAGCAAACGTCTCATCATAGTCAATGCCTTCGCATTGTCTATATCCTTTGGCTACGAGTCTTGCTTTATTTCTTACAACTGTGCCAGATTCATCCTTCTTATTTTTGAATACCCATTTAGTGCCTATCACACTCTGATGCTCTGGCCTGTCTACTAGCTCCCACACATTATTTCTTGTGAATTCTGCAAGCTCCTCTTGCATAGCATTCACCCAATCGGAGTCTAGCAGAGCTTCTTCGACTTTCTTGGGCTCTTCACTGGAAATGTAACATGCTAACATTGCATTAGAATTTCCTCGCCTTGTTAATAAAGGGTCATTGATGTTCCCAAGAATTCCTTCTGGAGGATGAGCACGTAACCACGTAGGTCTGTTTTGAATGTTAGCACTTGGTAATTCTTCTTGATCGTCATCTGCTGAGGTATTCTCTTCATCATCTGTCTGGTGCTCAGCATTAGGAATGTTGACATCTCCACCAGCATTTTCTGGATCTTCTACTGGTAATTCAGCAGTGGGTGCTTCAGCATTCAGATGCTCTGTAGCAGCTTGATCTGCCACTTCTTCCAAGGGAGCAGCGACTTCAGCATTGACTGTAACTTTATCAGCATCGGTCTTAGCATCACTCTCTAGATTTGGAGTTCCTTCGTCGTCTTCATCATTAATCACTTCTAGGATAGTTGATTCGTTTATGATGTGTGTTGATTTGGCCTCAGCATGATCATTAGCATCACTGGCCTTGTCAGCAGTTTGGTCTCCTGCTGAGTGCGTCGCGTTTGGATTGCATTCAGTCATAGACTTAGTCGGATCAATACTTATATTCTCGAAAGAATTTAGAAATGTATGATCATTGACATCATCAGTCTCATGATTGCTAATCTTTTCTTCTTTATTTTCACTGCGCACTAAAGTAGACTCATCAAAAATAACATTGCATGTTATTTCCACAATGCCAGTAACCTTATTTAATACCCTGTAACCTTTATGAGTGGGGTGTCCATATCCAAGAAGTGCACCCTCGTCAGATTTAGGTGAGAAGGTATTAAGTTTAGTTTTGCCGTTATTGTGAATATAACATGTGGAACCAAAAGCACGTAGATGAGTTATAGAAGGCTTACGACCGTGATATATTTCATAGGGAGTTTTGTTAAATCTGCTCGTGATAGCACTCCTGTTCTGTGTGTAGCAGGCCGTCATGACTGCTTCACCCCAATACTTAGTAGGAAGTTTCGAGTCTGCTAGCATTGAGCGAACGGCTTCTTTCAGCGTTCGATTCCTTCTTTCTGCTAAACCATTCTGTTGAGGAGTCCGTGCTGTAGATTTTTCATGTGATATTCCAGCTTCAGCGCAGAAATCCATCAACACTCCGTTACAGAATTCTGTTCCATTGTCAGATCGAATCCTTTTTACAGTAACTTCTTTACTGTTTTGTTCTTTGAGAATCAACTCCGGAAGGATAAGTTTAACTTCGTCCTTCGTCTTCAGTAGGCGTACCCAAGTGTACCTGGAGAAGTCATCAACCACCACCAGTGTATATAGACGTTTACTTACAGTGGGTGGCGTGACTGGGCCAAATAGATCCATATGAAGCAATTCCAGAATCCTTTGAGATGTCCCTTTTTCAGGATTTGACTTGAAGGATGATTTGGGTTGCTTTCCTTGTTGGCATGACTTGCATATTCCTTCTTTGCGGAAGGTGCTATTTGGTAGACCTACAACAAGCTTATGTTTGGCAAGATAGTTAATGGTTTTGAAGTTTAAGTGATTGAACCTTTTGTGCCATAGCCATGTTGTTTCCTCCTTATTGAGAGCTAGAAAACATGAATGTTGTAGACCACTTCGCCAATCGACAATATATAATCCACCCTTGCGGATCCCTCGTAGCTTCACTTCTCCTGAAATAGCATCAGCAATAGTACAACCAGTATTTTTGAAAGATACGATGTACCCATTTTCACATAGTTGACTTATGCTGAGTAAGTTGTGCTTCAGGTTGGAGACAAGCGCTACGTTGACGATTCTCAAGCCATTCCTTTCAATGCAACCTCGTCCAATGACTTCTCCTTCACTGTTATCTCCGAACTTGACTCTTGGACCGTTGAATAATCTTCTTATGTCTGAGAATACCGGTCATATGAGCAGAGCAACCACTATCCAGGACCCATTCATTGGATATACATGTTTCCGTAGCTATGGAGTCCTGTTCCTGCAAGTAAATCAAGCAAATTTAGGTACCCGTTTAGTGTCGGGTCCTGTAGGATTAGCATGAAGCATTGTTCCTTTCGGAACCCACATCTTAGTGATTTTCAAGACTTTTGTCTTGGTTTCACTATTCACCACTTTCTTGACCTTTGGCATAAAATTCTTGTTTCTAGATGAATGAGTGAATTTAGCCGTCCTTGCCTTTGAAGAATAGTGTGGAATGGGCTCGGGCTTAGCATAGATATTCCTTTTATGCAGTATATTCTGTGGGTAGCTGGGTCTCACAGCATTGTACTGTGTAGGCCTTCTCAGATGAAAATTAGGATGTACTATCCTTGCGTTGAAATTTGAATGCTCAGTACTCCTAGGATTTGTTGAGTAGTGTTCAGTGTATACTCTAGAATTTCTCTGCAGATTTCTATCAAATACTTGCCTATTATTCATCTTTTGGATCTTCTGCTGAGGCTTAGAGTTATGTTCAGCATTTGTCTTTCGGATCCTCTGCTGAGGTCCATTAGATAAGGGCTTAGCATACTCTGTCCTCTGCTGAGATCTAGCAGATGAATTATTGGCTTTCTTTGATGCAGAACTCTGCTGAGCTTCAGTGAACATATTCTGCTGAGGTTTATCCTTTGTTCTAACAGACAAGGTTTCAGCAGACATTACTCCTTTACCTTTTTCATTAGATCTATACCCCGCAGTTACAAACAAAATTGGATTTTGCATAAAAGAATTATCATTGGATTTTGACATTCTTTTTTATGATTCGCATCCAAGTCCAGACTTATCAGAATGATGTCTTTGACTACTTACAAGGGCATTGAGAGCAGCCCTGCTGGATGCATACATGCAAATGCAATCCTCTTTTGGTTTGTTTTTCAATGTTTGATTTTCTTTTTCTAATGTTTGAAATCTTTCTGATAACTGTGAGAAATCTTCTTTTAATTTGAGGAGTTCTTCACTATCTAACCTTAGTCTTTCGACTTCCTCGGTTAAACTTGTAATGTGAAGTTTTAGCGAAGCATTTTCTCCCACAATCTCATTTTTGATTTCATACATCTTTGAAAATTCTAATGATAGTTGCACTAGATAATCTTGTTCGGAATCGAAATGTGATTCCTCCGATTTGTCTATAATTTGATTGCTAGATGAGTTAGTGGACAGTACCTCTGCTTCCTCAGCAGCTAGAGCTGATTCATTGGTTTCCTCAGCATCGTAGTTGGCATCAGCAAACTGATCTTCAGAGATGTTTGCCATTAGTACAAACAAGGCTTCTTCGCTATCATCCTCTTCTGATGAGCAATATAACTCTTCTTCATCAGCAATCTCTATCCTGGTTAGCAGTGCCTTGGTTACGGCTTTAGCAGCGCGTCTTTCAAATCGTTGCTTCAGGCGATCTCGTTCTTCTTTGCTGACCTTCGGACAATCATGCTTCAAGTGATCTGGAGAACCACACTCAAAGCAAGTTCTAATTTTTCGCTCTAAAGAGCGGTTAGAAGTTGATGATGTAATTTCTTTTACTTCCTTTTCGGCCTTTGCTTCATTCAGCATTCTCTGCATTTTCTTCATCTGCTCTTCCAGTTCATTGATCTTTAGATCAATTGCTGGTGTACCTGCACTGGAAGTTCCTTCTTTCGAGGGGGATGCTGGAGTGGTTCTTTCTGGTTTATAGTAAGGTCTTTTCAGCTTGAATTTGTTGTAGTCCTTCTTAGCGAAATATGCTAAGTCCTCAGAGTTTCCAGCATAAGTGGAAGCGGCTTGTGCTACAGCTGTTTCATTTTTCTTTGACTGCTGTATTATAAATTCATGAGCTTTGAGTTGAGCGAATACCTCAGATGTAGTCAATTTGTTGAGGTCTTTCTCACTCATGCTTGTTACTTTTGCGAACCAGTCATCTCTTGGATAGAGTTTGGAGATGATTTTATTGTTCATTTCTCCATTGTCATACTTCTTTCCAAGACTCCTTAGTTCTCCGATTATTGTGTTGAAGCGTTCCTCCATGTTTTGAATAGTTTCTCCTGCACGCATAGAAAAAGATTCGTACTTATCTACAGCTACCTGCAGTTTGTTGCGTCTCATTTAATCCGTTTCCTGAGAGGATTCGCACACGTAGTCCCACATTTCTTTAGCAGTTTCCATGTCAAGCGCCTTTTCTTTCATCAACTTTGGAAGAGAGTCAAGAATGAGTTTCTTTGCCACATGCTCTAGTTGGGCTCTCTTCTTGTCTTCACTGGTGTACTCGTCAAATGATTTAGGAACCATTTCAGGTCTTGGTTCTCCTCCAGCAGCATCTTCAGCACGTCCTTGTCCTATAAAGGTGTTAACCTTCATAATCTGGATAGGACCTCTTAACAGTATGTCAGCCATCTCAGGGTGTATGCTCTGAAGTTGTATGAGAGCCATCTTCTTCCAGGATGAGAAGTTCTCTCTGTCATACTCTCCAAGGGAGTGGTTCATCATTTTGTATGCTCTTTGAGTGATTTCCTGAGCTTCGAAAAAAAAATGTATAAAAGTGCAAGGAAAGCGATAGATCTGGTCTTAAAGCGACTCAGAAGCAGTCGGTTTTTCAACCTCCTGCTCTGATACCACTTGTTGGTCCCGAAATATCAGAGTCGTCGTGTTTTAAAGTCTAACAC
>JAPKLW010007274.1:0-12157 GCA_026898455.1 Plectranthus barbatus
AGGATCTTAGAATTACTTCATATGGATCTCTTCGGTCCAGTCACTCCACCCACTGTAAGTAAACGTCTATATACACTTGTGGTGGTTGATGATTTTTCCAGGTATACATGGGTACGACTCTTAAAGACCAAGGATGAGGTGAAACTTATCCTACCGGAGCTGATTCTCAAGGAGCAGAATAGTAAAGAAGTTACTGTAAAGAGAATTCGCTCTGAAAATGGAACAGAGTTCTGTAATGGAGTACTAATGGATTTCTGTGCTGAAGCTGGAATATCACACGAAAGTTCTACAGCTAGAACTCCTCAGCAGAATGGTCTAGTAGAAAGAAGGAATCGGACGTTGAAGGAAGCCGTTCGTTCAATGTTAGCTGATTCCGAACTACCTGCTAAGTACTGGGGGGAAGCAGTCATGACGGCATGTTATACACAGAATAGGAATGCTATCAATGGCAGATTTAATCAAACTCCCTACGAAGTGTACAATGGTCGTAAGCCCTCTATAACTCATCTCCGTGCATTCGGTTCCACATGTTATATTCATAATAACGGAAAATCTAAACTCAATACTTTCTCACCTAAGTCAGATGAGGGTGTACTTCTTAGTTATGGACACCCCACTCACAAAGGTTATAGAGTATTGAACAAGACTACCGGTGTTGTGGAAATAACATGCAATGTTATTTTTGATGAGTCTACTTTAGTGCGCAGAGAAAACAAAAGCAAAGAGGATAGCAATCATGAGACTGATGATGTCAATAATCATACATTTTTAAATTCTTTCGAGAATATGAGTATTGAACCGACTAAGTCTATGAATGACTGCAATCCAAACCAGACGCACTCAGCGGGGGACCAAACTGCTGACCAGACCGGTGATGCAAGTGATCATGCTGAGGCCACACCTACCAACATTCTTGTTGACTTAGACATTCTAGAGATGCTTAATGAAGATGAAGAGGAGACAGCTAGGGATGTTCCTTTAGGGGAAGGGATACCTACTGTTGAAGATTTTGGCAGAGGCGCTGCTGGGTTTCCAGCTGCTGAAAGAGTTGCTGAGGAGAACTCCATTCCAGGAAATCAGGCAGCAGTTATTCCAGTTGAAGCCAATCCAGATGCTGAGCACCAGGAGGGTGCTATGGAGAACAATGTACAAGATAATGGTCACGCAGGGGAAGGAAATGTGGCCAGACCAATCAGACCAACATGGTTGCGCGCCCATCCTCTTGAAGATATCATAGGAGATGTCAATGATCCCTTAATGACGAGACAAGGGAACGCTATGTTGGCCTGTTATATCTCCAGTGAAGAACCCAAAAAGGTCGAAGAGGCTCTACTAGATCCGGATTGGGTGAACGCAATGCATGAAGAACTTGCATAATTCACACGGAACAATGTATGGGAGCTGGTAGACAGACCTGAACATCAAAGTGTTATAGGCACTAAATGGGTGTTCAAAAACAAGAAGGATGAGTCTGGTTTAGTTGTCTGAAATAAGGCGAGACTCGTAGCTAAAGGCTACAGGCAATGCGAAGGGATAGATTATGACGAGACATTTGCTCCAGTAGCCAGACTTGAAGCAATCCGTTTATTCCTTGCGTACGCTGCTTATCATGAGTTCAACGTGATGCAAATGGACGTAAAGAGTGGCTTTTTAAATGGTGAACTGAAGGAGGAAGTCTATGTCGAGCAACCTCCAGGGTTCGAGCATGGTAATCAAGTGTACAGACTCAAGAAGGCTCTCTATGGATTAAAACAAGCACCAAGAGCTTGGTATGGAACTCTATCCAAATTTTTGCTGAAGAATGGCTTTCAGAAAGGGAGGATTGATCAGACTCTCTTTCGCATTGAAGATGAAGGAAGTATTTTGCTGGTGCAAATATACGTCGATGATATCATTTTTGGCTCTAAGAATCAAGGATTATGTGATAAATTTTCAAAGCTCATGACCAGCAATTTCCAAATGAGTATGATGGGAAAGATGTCTTATTTTCTTGGGTTGCAAGTTCAACAATCCAGCGAAGGAATTTTCATCCATCAAAAGAAGTATACACGCGATTTGATTGCTAAATACTGTCCTGAAAAGACGAAGAGTCTAAGGATCCCTACAAGCACGACGTGTATTGCTGCACTCGAGAAGGAAGGAGATGATGTGAATCCAACTCTCTACAGAGGCATTATTGGTTCGCTGCTATATCTCACGGCTAGCAGACCGGATATATCTTTCGCCGTCGGATTATGTGCTAGATATCAAGCAAATCCAAAGAAGACTCACTTGGATACTGCTAAACCCATTGTGCAATATTTGAAGTGCACAGAGGGTCTGGGAATCTGGTATCCTAGAGCGGACAGTCTTGCACTAAGTGGATATTCGGATTCTGATTTTGGAGGATGCAAGATTGACAGGAAAAGCACGAGCGGTACGTATCAATTTTTGGGACACAAGTTAATTAGCTGGTTTAGCAAAAAGCAGCATTCTGTTGCTACCTCTACCACTGAAGCAGAATATGTGGCCGCTGCTAGCTGTTGCTCACAAATCTTATGGATAAGGCAACAATTACAAGACTATGGGATTTCTCCCAAGTGTGTGCCTATCTACTGCGACAACAATAGTGCCATGTGCATTACAAAGAATCCTGTTCATCATTCCAGGACAAAGCACATTGATATTCGACATCACTTCATTCGAGATCATCAGGAGAAGAAGGATATCGATGTTCGGTACATATGCACTGAAGATCAGGTAGCAGACATTTCTACGAAGCCGCTAGACGAATCAAGATTCAAGGAATTATGTATCAAATTGGGTCTTATGGAGTTGGATGGAACCTTGGATGAATGAAATAATACTTTCATTCTTTCTGGAATTTTTTTTTAGATGTTGTGGATGCTGATTTTAATGCGCTAATGGAATTATGTGACACTCATTGTTACTATTGCTTCGAGGAGAGATTGCTGAGCAGATATATTTACATAGTCTGCTGATGAAATAAGCAGTACCAGTTAATAAGTATCACCCATGGCTAACACATCATTATGAAGGGAAAAAGTTGTTCATTAATATTTAGCAACGATACTTCCTACATTCAACAACAACAAAAGGAAATTACAAATTATTCAATTGACGGATAAAAGTCAGAATCCAGGAGGCGAGAAGTTCCCTCTGCTAATTCTGGGAAAGTCTGCTCCAGCAACCAGCTCAACTGCATGCCATGAAGGAGAGGAACAGCTGGATACAACCGGACGCAATCTTGGACATCCTTGAACACGAGGCCAGCCCAATCAGCCTCGACAAGCTCTGCGTCCAAAGCCAACATGACTTGCCAGACTTCCTTGGTAAGGCAGATGTCGTTGGGATCTCCACCCAGGACCATGTTGTTGGCAACATGGAACAGCTCTCGATATGAGCACCTGAGACCGGTTACCGCAGGAGTTGGCGTGAACCTAAACCATGGAGAAAGGCGCCATTTCCTCCACACAGTCCATTCTGATGCTGGCTCCATGGATCTGTATCCCATCACTGTTACTGGACCTCGTGGTAGTCCAAAATCCTGATAGAAGGACTCTCGTGACCATCGTATCAGCCTCCCTCGGAAGGCACCGTATATGGCATCCTTTTCAGTCTTGCAGTCCTTGAGAAACTCCCGAAGGAGATCTTCATGGAGGTGCCTGGGAGTGGTTGTCACAAATTGCTTCAACCCTGTCCCATCAACCTTCGTCATGACCATGTCGGCCACGGCAGGACGGTTTTGATAGTATAAATGAAGGGCCGCTTCGTCAAAGATGTTGTTTCGGGAAATGTCAAGGATGTTAGTTGGTGAACTCATGATCTCAAGGATTTTCTTTGCTTTGAAAGGAAGAAGATTTTTTTTTTCGGTGATATCCAAATAAGTGCCACAAAGAAGTCCTTTTATAGACACGAAAATCTCTCCGCAATTATGATTTTGTGGGAATATTTAAAGGAACGTGATGATTCATCTTCTGAAATCTGAATCGTCACAAGAAGAGAGAAGGTCGTGACGGTATGGGAAATCTAATCAGCTCAATAGTGACGCCTGGCAGTCAGATCAACGCTTGGCTCGAGGAGACTATCATCTTTTGTGATCTCCTGAACTTTGACCGACTTTGGACACGTCGATGCATTTCTCAAAAGAGTAACGAATTCAGAAGAAGGAAACACTTTCCGGCTCGAAAATGCTGAGTCATCATTTTTCTTTCCACATCATACTCAAGGAGAGGAGATAATATTTGGAGAAAAGAAGATATCCTTGAAAGCCAATCTGATTAGACCAGATACGTACAGACGATTGTATCGAGTTGAAACGTGCCACGAGTATTTCTCGGAGAATGGAAGATACGCTACAGGTTACGCGCATACGAAGACCGTAGATTTATCATCTTATCTGACAACAAATCCTCATCCGACAGATATCGTATCTATTGAGTATAGCAAGTCTGCTAGACTCTTGGGCGTATGGCCCTTTGCTGAGCAGTCAGCAAATCGTTTGGATTTTCTAAGATAACTTATCTGCTAGGAAGCTAGCAACTTTGTAGACGGAGGTCTACTCAGCAAACTATCGGATTTAAATCGTTTTTTTTTTCAGGCATGTGAATGATATTATGCGGTTTGTCAAGATCACAGAAGATTGAACATGAGCACGAGAAATGAAAACTCTGTCATTTCATTATATACGTTCATCTACAAAATATTTATATGACAAGAAGAGATTACAGCTAAGGTGGCAAGGGCCTAAATGGATAAAAATCAATCTCCCGAAGGTTGGAAGGGACTAGAGTAAGATCCTGGAATCTCTGCTCTAGCAGCCAACTTAATGGCATCCCGTAGGGGAGAGGAAGATGTGGGAAGTTCTGGACACATCGCTGCACCCTTTGAAAGACGAAGGCCGCCCAGTCGACCTCCGCTTGATCATCAATCGCCATCATGGATTTCCATATCTCGCGAGAGAAGATCATGTCATCAGGATTTTCCCCGACGATCATACCACAAATAATCTCGAAGACGACCCTATACCGAAGTTGCAAGCGATATGCTGAGGGAGTTGGAGAGAAATCAAACTCAGGAGAAGCTCTCCAATTCATCCACGACGTCCACTCGGGGGCTATTTCATTGCTGCGATAATCCATAACGGAAATCGGACCCCTTGGCAGGCCGAACTCTGAAGCGAAGGTGCCAGCAGTCCACCTCACTAACTGGTTCCTGAAGACACCAACAATGGAGTCTCCAACAGTATCACTCGATCGGATGAAGTACCGAAGATGCTCCCTCTGGAACGTATGCGGAGTAAGGGACACAAATCTGCCCAAACTGCTGGCATGAAGACTTGTCATCGTCATCTCAGCCACCTGGTAATCTACTTCATATTCTTCATACAAACCAGAATCACACAGAATTCTGTTTCTCGGAACAAAGAGAGCATGGGCTGGTTCTATTTTCGTATTTAGAGAGAAGTTTTCTTTTGATTGAGAAAATGAGAAGAGAAGGCATACCAAACATATCTGAAGATCATATTATTTATAGAGTTACTTATGTTTACTGCTCATCTCGGAATTCGAACGGTTGCGCTGCTGAAGAATTTTTTCAGACGCGGGAGATTGCTTTTCATAAAGAGGTGCATTTAATGCGCGCAGACGGCGGCGACGAATTAGGTCGTGCCACGACACCAGCACTCAAGTTCTGGAGAACGTGCGTACTCGCACGATTTGACTACATTCCCCAGCCGTTGAATGAGATTAAAAAGGGAGCAATCCCCACCGTTAATTTCCTCTCGTGTTCCTAAATCTTCTATACACCAGATGGAATTCAAATCTCTATCATTTTTTTTGAAACCCTTCGCCTCTCTTCTTCTCAAAACCCTCTCTGAAAATTTCTAAATCTCTGAATTCTAAACAATGGCGTCAAATCCCAACTCTCCAAATACACTAAACACAGAACCCAACCATCCTAAAACACCCCAAACCTTGAACCCAGAAGATTTTATTTCGTCATCCCCACTGCTACCACCCACCTTCATTTACCCACAAATTGTCGGTACTCCACTGCATGCCCGACATGCACCTGATTTCACTGGCATAGAGAAGAAAGAGGATATTGATGAATCCATCCCCTATAGCAAACTTGTCTTTTTGGCCCGGAAGAACGAATTATCAGGCCATACAAGGGAGCAAAGGCCTCTGGCGCAAATTATGAAGGACATAATTTTATATATGCCTCTCGCCACCAAACATATTCCAAAGTGGATCTTAGATCTACTCGATTCTGAACTTTTGGTAAAATATCTCTCTGCTGAACCTGTTCGATTTCACCCTCATATGGTCTCGGAATTCTATGCTAGGGCAGTTATGAGCACTGATCAAAAATCCTTCAAAACTAGCATTTATGGAAATATTGTGGACGTT
The DNA here is from genome assembly GCA_026898455.1 of Plectranthus barbatus. Lineage (NCBI taxonomy): Eukaryota > Viridiplantae > Streptophyta > Magnoliopsida > Lamiales > Lamiaceae > Plectranthus > Plectranthus barbatus. The sequence continues at coordinate 6,414 of JAPKLW010007274.1, forward strand.
AGTGTTGATTTACTGTCTAGAATGTTTGGGCTTCGAAATTATGGAGCCAAGATATCTCAATACAAGATGAATGACCATGCTGAAATGGAGCGACGGTGGAATCTTTGGAAGAAGCCAGGGGAGTTGAAAGACAAAAAAGGACAGGCGATTGCCTTCAAGGTTGCTACGCCGATCAATACTCTGTCTGATGAGTACAAGCTTCTAGCGGAGATAGTAATCAAAATGCTTCAATGTGATGCTGGTTCCTACTCCGAACTCTCTGCCAAGAAGTATTCTGTTATGATGGCTCTGATAGATAATATTAAGGGTAATTGGGCGGAATTCTTTTTCGAGCGATGGGCTGAACATGCTCGAAAGAATGATCACATAGCGGTAGATGGAACGTTCTCGTCGAACGTGAATTTTGGGCTAAAGATCAGTAAATACTTGGAGATATTGTTCACCAATACAAGAGTTGATCGTGGTGAAAGTCTAAACCCTACAGATTACATCCCAACAACAAGGAAGGAGCCCAAGCCCGTGAGTAACCGAAACCCTCGGAAGTTAACAGGGAAGTCTAATGTGGACAAAGACAAACCCACGTCTCCTGAAGAACCTGATGCGTCCACTTTAGCTCCTCAAATCTTACAGTCTGCCATTCCTATGTCTGCTGAAGAGATTGCTCTACTGCAAACAAATGCTGAGACAGAGCATTGCTTCAAAAATCTCGAGGAAATTGAGAAATTGGGGAATTTACCTGTTGATCAAATCAATGAGATAATGACTGCAAAGGAAGCCGAACAACTTCCACCTACTATTGGAACTATGGCTATACCAATTCCAACGAAAAAGAGAACCAAAGTCACCCCTCCTGCACCTAAAGCGAAGAAGAAGACCAGGAGAAGGCTGGAGCTACTTTCTGAGAAGGAAGAATCAGAGAAGGCATAAGAAGAAAAGAAGGCTGCGGAAACCACTGCAAAGGATGTTGCTGATATTGTAGCAGAGAAGGTGTCTGCTAAAGACACAACAGAGGACACTGCTGAAAGTGATCCATAATACATTCCCAGGTCTTCCAGAACCAAAGAAGAGCGTACTCAGGGAGGATGAAAAACTAAGAGACAGCGCGTAGCTGAACTGAAAGAGCTCGAGAAGAAAGAATATATGAAATTCATCAATGAAATGGTGTTCGAAGGAAGAGATAGAAATTTCGAACGAATCAAGTCAGCAGCTGAAGAGTTTAAGGCTCAGAAGAGAGCCGCTCAACAGGCACTAATGGAAGAACAAGCTGCCAAGAAAGGGAAAGGCATTGTAGACGGAAGGATATCTGTACCCATTCCCCCAGTCAGCAGTGAAGGAGCTATCATATCCTCACAAGATGCTATGTCAGATGAAGAGCTTGACAAGGCAATTCACGAAGGCAGATTCAACGAAGTAAAGTCAATTGTGGCCCTCGACAGCAGTTCAGATGAGGAAACTTCTTTTCAAGACTTTTCCAGGAGATTACCAGGAAATCCAGAAGCAGGACCTGATGGGTTTTGTATACTGAAAGCATTTATTACAATGTGTATACAACGGTTTATTTCTCCTATATGTTAACAATTGTACATGTATGAACAATGGTATCCCCTTGTCTCACCGATAGGGACGATCATACGGCGTGTTGTAGATCGCAGAAGACAGTATGATCACTTGACCTAGAGAGACATAAACATGATCACAGTCGAGACAGCGTATGAGGATACGTCTGTCCGGATGGTTGCGGCATTGTCGGAATAAGTAGTCTGTCTTGGTTACTTGACATGCTGGTACGCAGAGGTGGCGTATTGATGGACCGCAGTGAGATATATTCGTCTGTCTGACATCAGCGAATAAAATATCTCGTTATATTGATTGAGTCCAAACCCTAACGAAGGTTCAGTGGTTTGCACGGGTTGACTGTTGCTTTGACTTGCCATGGTGGAGAGCCAACACAGCGCGCTCGTATATCCGCATCTTGGGTAACAGCAGTTCGTGTAGTACCGCCTGAGACTGAACTTAGGTAACCATATCCGAGTAATAGGATGGGGACATTCCCTGAGGAGCTCAATAACATTCATCGTGCCAAAGTCCTGCAGGATGATTAAGTTCAGGCACGAGTGATAAGGTTTGAGTGGTACTACTCAGGAATAATAAGATATTAATTAATTGTAGTTAGAGCTTGTCAGAGGCTCCGATTAATTAATGGATGTTCGGTAACCTTAAATATGGGGATTCTCAATTAATGCAACCCGTTCTCACAACGTGGTAATAAAGGGGTAGGTCAGTATTAATTCTGTGGTGAAAAAAAATTAATATTAATTAATTAATTGTGTCCTGGGTTGTGGACGTGGGAATTAATTAATTTATAGGCCCACTTTATTATTTGCATTAGGTCCCAGGTCTGTCCCAACAAGTGTGCTGAATTGAGCCCAAAATGGCCCATTAGGGTTTCCAACCCTAGGTCTATAAATAGACAGCTCTCTCTCATAAGTCAAAACTGAGTTGAAAAACCCTAGAGAGAGAGCAGAGTGGGCGCCGTTTTTGGTTCAGAAGGAGGAGAATTTCGATTCTGGTCCTGCTCAAGCCACAGATCTACGGAGTCCTCACCAGTAGTAGATCTGAACAGCACCGGGACACTGATGCGGCTAAAAGTTCAATCAAATTAAACCTCTAACTACACAAGAATAATATTTGTCAAATCCAGGTCCTTCCCCGCTTCGCCCACTAGAATACCGAGATACTATAGCAAAGTCCTATAGCTAGGCATGATTCAATCGTTGAGTAGTTTCTAACAATCTAAGCATTCAATTTAAACCTATTCTAACAATATATGACAAACATTGAATTAAACAAACAATCATCAATTGATCAATCCTTTCCCAAATCGGTAAACCAAGACAATCAAATTCTTAAATTAGGAAGATAGGATGTTGAGATGAGTGTAGATGCAATCAAATTAGGTTAATCATTGATGTAAACACATTTTAATTCCTAGGAGATTGAGCAATCGACCCTACACTCGTTAACCCCTTGTCACGGCGAGCTAACGGTTGATGATCTAAGACTTTCAAACCATCACGTTATTAAGCCCTAGACCACTCCAAATAGTTCGTCAATTATTGCCCTACGACCTAGCACCGCACATGGATTGGAACTAAAATCGTATGAATCTACACTATTCACGACGATTCCGCCCGTGTATTGGCTGCAGCGTTCACATCAACTACCTCCTACGCTGGCTATTACCTACACCTAGGAGGTAAGGAATAAGTTCTAGTGCAATTCAAGCTCTCAAAGAAAAGTAAACAAACAATTCTCAAACCAAATGATCATGCATCCTTACTCAAATCAACATCCAAAATGAATTAGAACATCATACCTTTCAATTGTACAAATACAAAGTTGAAATCAATTACATCCATTACAATTTGAAAAGTAGAGATTGGAATCTTCCCCAATTGGATTTGTATGCCTTGATCTACCACCTTGATTCTTAACTTCTCTTCCAAGGATTGGTGAATTAAGCTCTTAGATACTCTAGAATTTGGATGAATTGTGATAGGAAAATGGAATCTAGGAGAAATTCTAACTAGATTTATGAAAAATAACAAAAAGCTCTTCAAATAATTGTCTTCTCCCCTTTTATAGACAAGCAAACAGGGCCTCGGATCGCCCGATCGAAGTATGGCTCGCCCGGTCAAAGTTGGAAACTGCCACAGATTAAGAGAAAACCAACCAGGCTCGGCCAGTCGAAGTTGGCTCGGCCGGTCGAAGTTGGCTCGGCCGGTCGAGCCCTCTGAACCCTTCTGAATCTTCGCTCGGCCGGTCCTGCACTTGCTCGGCCGGTCGAGCCCTCTGAAAGCCCCGCTCGGCCGGTCCTGCACCCGCTCGGCTGGTCGAGCTCTCCAAACTCCAAACACGTGCGATTTTCCTCCAAAACTCCACCAAAAATGCTCGTTTATGCCCAAAACCTATCCTACAACATCCAAAACACAAAAACACGAAAACACAACCAAACTACGACAAAAACATATGATACGGGAGTAAAATAGCCACAAACAAGCATGTGCACACATCAAAATATAGGTCATTTTACGCACGTATCAGACACAGATATGAAGATCTAATCTGGAGAACAACAGATTTCTTCTTTCCCTTTCTTTATTTTTGATTTTCTCTAGAAATTAGTTTTTCTAATTTTTGTTTTCCGCAGAGAAATCGGATTGCGTGGTTGAATTGGATTTTGGAATTCAAACGCAAAAGATCGGTACAGACACTACGGATTTACGGTAATCTCTCAATCCACAATTATGCTTTAAATTCATAGGAGCATGCTAGGGTTTTGAGAATATTTAATTATGGGCAATATCCATAGATCGATCCGGTTCAGTTTGGTTTTGGTGATTCGGTTCACGTAAAAAACCCTACAATTGGTATCAAAGCCAGGTTTCTGATTTATGGCTCTGTTGTTCATAATTAAATTCGATAATATGCATGTATGAATTTATTATTGTGGATGTTGGTTTTTGTTCCTCGTGGCAACCCGTTGATTCAGCCCGCGGTGGTTTATCCGTGTAGGGCTGAATTGTTTTGTAAAATCACAAGAAAATCCGTGATTAGAATAGATTTGAAATTGTAATAGAATAGTTTCTGTATTTTCAAATCTGTAATTGAACGGGTCGAGGACGAAGAACGAAGACGGAGCCGACGGAGGGCCGGGCACGGCGGACGGCGGCGAGCCGGCGCGAGCAGCGCGTGCGGCGCGCCCGGGCGGTGGACGGTGACGGCGCGAGCGGCGCAGCAGCACGCGGCGGCGCGCGTGTGGCCTGCTGGCTGCGGGCGACGGTCGGCGGTCGGCTGCGGGGCAGCGGCGGTCGACGGCGGCTGGCGGCGGTCGACGGTGGCTGCTGTCCCTGCGGCGGTGGCTCGTGTTTTGGTGGTTTGTGCAATCCTGTGTAAACCCTAGGTTTGCATTAGGGTTAGGGCAAATCATCAGATCACAAAGGCCTAAAAATCCAAAAGATTTGGTGTATCAAGATTTGAAGGCCCTTGAAGATTTGAGAAGATTTGAATTTATCCATTAAATTCAAAATTCAAATTTGTAATAGATAGATTTTTATTTTTTATTTATTTTGGGGCCACGAGGAATTTTTGTTTGCCTTAATTGTCCTCGTATGATATGTGATTTATTTATGTGCGCAATTAAGCATGTGTAGATAATAGGAAAAGCATGATTTACTGCTTTTATTATTTACAGCTTTCCAAGCATGCTTATGTGATTAATTTCTTTTGTTGGATTATATTTTGGGAATTTTTGGGCTTGTATTATTACATGCAAAAATTTGGAAAATATAATGACAAAAAGAAATTATGTGTGCACATAAAGAAACCTTTTAAAAGAAAAATACTAAGCAGATTTTTTAATTAAAATCAATAGACCTCCACAAAGCGGTCCTAGGCTGTAAGTGTATCTCTCGTTCTAGTAAACTTCTACGAGTGTAGCTTGCTAGTTCCCGGAGGTCCATGGGTACGGTTGTTGGGATTTCTAGACAAACAATTTAAATCATGTGAATAGTGGGAGGACTTTGCGTAAATGTCTACGAGTGTAGCTTGCGTAGACCTCTTTCACAAGTATTCTAGGATTGATTTAAATTAAAGATAACAAAAGCTTTGAGGGCTGTGCGGTATGGTTACGTGCCATGCTAAACTGTCTCTTTTGGCCGGAGTTAAATTTGTGGTTAATTGCT
>JAPKLW010007275.1:0-15422 GCA_026898455.1 Plectranthus barbatus
ATAATAATAATAATAATAATAATAATAATAATAATAATAATAATAATTTATGTTAGAAATTCCTTCATCAATATAATTTTTGATAAGTCAAATATACCGCAAGTTAGTGTGTCTCTAACTAGATTAGTCCGTACTTCTAAAATTCTGTATAGAAATTATCGCATTGTAAATCGGAGCTGATCGCAAGCTTTTGAAAGTTTATTGGCTGAATTCTATTTACCAATAAAGAAGCTTGTTTGGAGTTTGTTGGCTAAAAAACCTTAACAACAAAGCTCGTTTCTTTTAGAAGAAGTTGGATCACACGTCATCACTAGCAAGAAGCTTACTAGAAAATTTCATCAACAAGGACCCCGACCAGCAAGAAGAGACACAAGGGAGCTAAGACAAGCAAACACTTTAAAAGTCCAGATTTTAAGAAAGATCTTGAAGTCCGTGATCCTTAGAGCTTGTTCGCAAGGAATATACCAGTAGACATTTCTCGAACTCGCTTGGGAGCCATTCTAACTAGAGCTACTAAGTCCACTTGCTTTAACAAAAAGGGCGCTGCAAATTAGGGAAAGTGAGACTCCGATTGGATGTGTTCCTTTTCTCTCACAATGGCTTCAAATTCAAGCCTCTCCAAGACCACCTATTAATAGAGGTTGCAATTCATCTGAAGAAGTTCACGAGTTAAGAATTCGACCATTCCTTCACGAAAGCAATGAAACTCTACTGAAACCAACACTCAATCACTCAAAAGCTTTTTAGGTTGTTTCTGTGTGCCTTATTGGACACGAGACACTTAGTGGTTCTTGTTAAGTGTTACTCTAGGTCTCTTACCGTCTAAGTAAGAAACCTTCTTGGAGTTACCACTTCACAGTGGTTAACTATCACCGGTGTATACTGCAAGCTGATGTTCCCTGGAAGAACTCAAAGTCCCAAGACGAGCTGAAGGTTGAGTGGTGCGCCACACTTCAGATCTGAAGAATCGAAGGAGTGTAGAGGAACTTGGCGAGTGCGCTAGTTAACTGGTGGATTTCCATACTGCAAGTTTAAAGAGAGGATGTGGGATGGTTTTGATGGATTTATATACTGAAAGCATTATGATTGGTATATTATGTACAAGGTCGATTGGTTAATATACTGGGAATCATAAATGTTGTATGTTCATCTCCTGTCTGAATTAACAAACATGTGTTGCAAACGCAATTATCCTCTTATCTCGTCGATAGGGAGATCATACGGTGTGTAGAAGATCACGGAAGATCGTATGGATCATTTGACCTAGCGAGATATAAATGGTTATCACAGCTGAGATAGTTCTTGGATAAACTGTCGGTGTAGGCTGCAGCATACGCAGTAATAAGCATCTTATCTTGGATGGCTTGGTATGCTGGTGTGGGGCACGCATTGATAAGGACCTAAGTCGAGATCGATTCTTTTATCTAACATTAAAAGAATCTAGATCTCTATGGCTTGATGAGATCATAAGCCTATATGAAGGTACAAAAGTATATGCAGATTGTGTATTACTTTGAGTTGCAGTGAAAGGCTCTAGTTAAGCTTGTATATCTGTATCTTGGGTAATAGAAGTTTGTGTATGATTGTCTGGTACTCGAACTAGGTAACCACATCCAGTATAGGATGGTGACATTCCCTGAGCAGCTCAAAAGGTTCGTTATGCTAAAGTCCGCAGGCTGATTAAGTTCAAGCATAAGTGAAAAGGTTTGAGTGGATTGACTCAGGAATATAAGATGTTAATTAATTAAATAGCTTGTTAGAGCTTAAATTAATTAACGAATGTCTGTAACCTTAAATGTGGGGATATACCGAGCCCATGCAACCCGTACCTCAAAACGTGGTAGCAAATAGGTAGGACAATATTGATTCTCTGGTGGAATGAATCAATATTAATTAATTAATTATATTCTGGGTTGAATATGGGAATTAATTAATTGATAGGCCTTATTTGCTATTTGCATTCTGGTCCCTGGTCTAGCCCATGAAACTCAAGCCCAATAGAAGTCCAGTATTTTCCTTTAAATAGGCCTCAGTTCCTCAGATCTCAACACACCACAAGATCATATGTTGCACACAGCAAACCAGGATTTGGGAGCTGTGGTGATCGACTAGATCTGAGAAACGAGGAGGAAATTCTGCTTCTCAACCGGGCAAGGAATCTGAAGGGAATCTTCACCAGATATTCAGATTGAGTTGGGATACAAATCAGAAGATCAGATCAGGAGGATTATCTTCTTTCTTCTCTCTCCTTCTTGTTTTCAAAAATTACTTGATAATTTTCATAGATTTATTTCCTCAATCTGTTAGGAATTAAATATTTGTGAATCTTTTCAAGTGGTACCGCATCAAATTTGTGAATCTTGTATAAAGGGAAAGATGACGACCAGGCCTTTTAAGGCAAGTCAGTCTCGAGCAGAGGATGTGTTGGAATTGATCCACTCTGACTTATGTGGACCAATGTTCACGCAAGCTCGTGAAGGTTATGAGTACTTTGCCACATTCATTGACGATTACTCAAGATTCGGATATGTCTATTTGCTTCGCCATAAGTCTGAATGCTTTGAGAAATTTAAAGAATTTAGGACTGAGGTAAAAAAGAAGCTGGGTAAGACTATCAAGATACTAGGATCAGATCGTGGTGAAGAATACCTCAGTAACGAGTTCTTGCAGTACTTGTCAGACAACGGGATTACATCCCAGTGGACTGCACCAGCAACCCCTCAACAAAATGGTGTAGCGGAAAGAAGAAATAGAACTCTCTTGGAAATGGTCAGGTCGATGATGAGTTATGCAAGCTTGCCGATTTCGTTTTGGGGATATGCCTTGGAGATAGCGGCTTACTTGCTTAACCTGGAACCTTCTAAATCAGTTCCTAAAACACCTCTGGAACTCTGGTATGGGCAAAAGCCAAGTTTGAACAGAGTGAGGGTTTGGGGTTGTCCAACATATGTGCTGACAAAGGAACCAGATAAGTTAGAAAGTAGGTGTAAGTTGATAATGTTTGTAGGAAATCCCAGGCAAACGAAAGGTGGTTACTTCTATTGTCATGAGAATCAGAAAGTCGTTGTCATTACCAACGCAAGATTCTTGGAGGACGAATATGTAAGAAACCACAGATCCAAGAGTGAAATTGTCCTCCACGAGCTTGAGGACAAGGAAGCAACTCCATCAGGAAAGCCCAGTGTAGTGGTAAATCCACCTATAACAGGTGAGGCTATACCAACACTGCCACTAATGCAAGGTATGCGACCAACGCGTACTGTGCCTACTATTGACACGGTTCAGATGCCTCATCGCAGTGGGAGGGTTATCCACCAACCCGAAAGGTACATGTTCGTGGGAGAGTCTTCTGACTTGATCCCGGAAAACGGTCTGGATGATACTGATCCCTGGACATATGACGAGGCAGTATCTGATAAAGATTCAGACAAATGGCTGATCGCCATGGATTCGGAAATAGAATCCATTATGACTATGGATGTATACCAGAAAATTGATTTGCCAGATGGCTGTCGAGCCATAGGGTGCAAATGGGTATACAAAAAAAAGAAAGGAGCGAATGGTGAAATTACAGCTTTCAAAGCAAGGCTGGTGGCGAAGGGTTATAGTCAGAAAGAAGGTGTAGACTATGACGAGACCTTCTCACCGGTAGCCATGCGTAAGTCCATTCGTATACTCTTAGCCATAGCAGCACATAAGGACCTAGAAATCTGGTAGATGGATGTCAAAACCGCATTTCTAAACGGGTACCTTGAAGAAGGTAGGGACATCTATATGCAACAGCCAGAAGGTTATGTGCAGAAGGGCGAAGAACATTTGGTCTGGAAGCTAAGGAAGTCTCTGTATGAACTTAAACAAGCTTCACGATCATGGAATCTGCATTTTGATGAAGTGATTAAATCCTATGGATTTTCACAATGTTCACACGAGATTTGCGTGTACCGTCTATGTGTCAGCGGAAGCGTGGTGTTCCTTGCACTTTATGTAGATGATATTCTCCTATTTGGCGATAATGTGGAAGTATTGTCGGGCATAAAGGGGTGGTTATCCGAGCAGTTTCATATGAAGGACCTTGGGGAGACAGGATACATCCTAGGGGTAAAAGTATTGCGGGAGCGCAATAAGAGGATGCTGACCTTGTCTCAAGGATCATATGTGGATACTGTGATTGCTCGTTTCAGCATGCAAACTGCCAAGAAAGGTCTGTTACCCTTCAGACATGGCATATTTCTTTCCAAGGATCAGTGTCCGGTGACACAAAGGGAGAAAGATGAAATGAGGAACGTACTATATGCATCGGCCGTGGGGAGCCTCATGTATGTAATGCTATGTACGAGGCCAGATATCTGCTTTGCTGTAGGCATGGTAGCGAGATACCAGTCTAACCCTGGACAGACGCATTGGACCGTGATAAAGCACATACTCAAATACCTGAAAAGGACTAGAGACTATTGTCTCGTCTATCAGTGTGAGGAGTTGTGCCCTGTGGGTTATACTGATTCGGATTTCCAGGCAGACCGAGACGAAAAGAAGTCCACCTCTGGCTATGTGTTTACATTGGGAGGTGGGGCCATATCATGAAGGAGTGCAAAACAGAAGTGCATTGCGGACTCCACCATGGAAGCAGAATATGTGGTAGCTTCTGAAGCTTTGAAAAAAGCAGTAAGGTTTCGAAACTTCCTTCTGGAGTTGGACGTGATTCCTAAGCTGCCCAAGACCATCACGATATATTGTGATAATTCGGGAGCTGTGGCTAATTCAAAAGAACCACGAACTCACAGAGCAATAAAACACATTGAAAGGAAGTACCATATTATACGAGAAATCGTAGCAAGGGGTGATGTGCTAGTAGAGAAGATTGATGCAAGAAATAATCTAGCGGATCCATTCACAAAGGCTCTGCCTCAGAAGGTCTACGAGATGCATGTACGTAACCTTGGCTGAGGGAAAGCTATCCACATAGAATGTTTGATGTAATAGCTAGATTAGTTTAGACGCGTTATACTCGAGAAAGCAACTGTATAATGCTATGAGTATAAGTGGGAGATTGATGGATTTATATACTGAAAGCATTATGATTGGTATATTATGTACAAGGTCGATTGGTTAATATACTGGGAATCATAAATATTGTATGTTCATCTCCTGTCTAAATTAACAAACATGTGTCGCAAACGCAATTATCCTCTTATCTCGTCGATAGGGAGATCATACGGTGTGTAGTAGATCACGGAAGATCGTAAGGATTGTTTGATCTAGAGAGATATAAATGATTATCACAGCTGAGATAGTTCCAGGATAATCTGTCGGTGTAGGCTGCAGCATACGCAGTAATAAGCATCTTGTCTTGGATGGCTTGGTATGCTGGTGTGGGGCACACATTGATAAGGACCTAAGTCGAGATCAATTCTTTTATCTGACATTAAAAGAATCTAGATCTCTATGGCTTGATGAGATCATAAGCCTATATGAAGGTACAGAAGTATATGCAGATTGTGTATTACTTTGAGTTGCAGTGAAAGGCTCTAGTTGAGCTTGTATATATCTGTATCTTGGGTAATAGCAGTTTGTGTATGACTGTCTGGTACTGGAACTAGGTAACCACATCCAGTATAGGATGGTGACATTCCCTGAGCAGCTCAAAAGGTTCGTTATGCTAAAGTCCGCAAGCTGATTAAGTTCAAGCATAAGTGAAAAGGTTTGAGTGGATTGACTCAGGAATATAAGATGTTAATTAATTAAATAGCTTGTCAGAGCTTAAATTAATTAACGAATGTCTGTAACCTTAAATGTGGGGATATACCGAGCCCATGCAACCCGTACCTCAAAATGTGGTAGCAAATAGGTAGGACAGTACTGATTCTCTGGTGGAACGAATCAATATTAATTAATTAATTATATTCTGGGTTGAATATGGGAATTAATTAATTCATAGGCCTTATTTGCTATTTGCATACTGGTCCCTGGTCTGGCCCATGAAACTCAAGCCTAATAGAAGTCCAGTATTTTCCAATAAATAGGCCTCAGTTCCTCATATCACAACACACCACAAGATCATAAGTTGCACACAGCAAACCAGGTTTTGGGAGCTGTGGTGATCGACTAGATTTGAGAAATGAGGAGGAAATTCTGCTTCTCAACCGGGCAAGGAATCTGAATGGAATCTTTAGCAGATATTCAGATTGAGTTGGGATACAGATCAGAAGATCAGATCAAGAGGATTTTCTTTCTTCTCTCTCTCCTTGTTTTTTGAAAATAATTTTTTTATTTTCATAAGATTTAATTCCTCAATCTGTTAGGGATTAAATCTTTGTGCGTGGAAAAAGATCAAGAGGAATCTGCGCGCACTCGTTCTTCAGGGTTTCGCAATCCAGGTATTCCGCATAAACCCCCTTATGCATATTCAATAGGAGCATGCTAGGATTAATCATAGGCATAGCAATTTATCTCTGATATTCCAATTAACGATCCTTGGCAAACGGACTTCGTGATTCAGTTAAAGAATCCCTTCAAAGTGTCCCTCCATAAATGATAATGTCTCCTATAATTTCCATATTAAAAATGAAATTTACATACACTTCTTCATATATATATATCTTGACATCTCCATAAAATAAATCATCTCTCTTGTGCAATTAATCATATAATTTTGCACTAAATCCCTTGGAAACTTTATTATAATTATTGGGTTATTACACTTATATAATGCAACTTAAATCAGAAAATAAAGAACTTTGTCAAAATATCAATTACCTCATAAATAGTCATGCAAATCTATATGCTTAAATAATGAATGTTTACAGACTTATATAATGCAACTTAAATGTGTAACGATAAATTTTGAGTTTTGAATCCATCTTCTTCTTATTTAGGTAACGACTTCTTCGATTTTATCAAAGAGACGACGAGTACGAGCTAGCAGAGAAAAGAGAAGTTGTAATGCAATTGGGTGTTAGATTGTTGGTAGGTGGTTGTATGAAATATTTGAATTTCATGCTCTGTTTTGTTTATTACTATTTATTGTTTTATCAATAATTTAAATTCATCATACCACCTTTAAGTTTTATTTTATAAGCCTGTATATTTGCATAATATAGGTCGGTTTAGTTGCATTATGTTTGATGGGGCTATCAAATTTTTGCAATATAGTTTTTTTTTTGCAGATGTAAGTTGCATTATATAAGCTTATAAATATGCATTATCTACATCTGTATAGTTGTAGTATTTTAATTTTACTACGATTATCTTATTTTAAACATATGCAATAGTGATTTCGTTTGAAAGATAAATTAACTTTAATTTGATATAGGGTACGTGGAAAAATAATTTAAATTAAATGAGATATGATTAATTAAAGTTTTATAAAGAAATTAGATGAGAGAGAATATGTAGAAGAAAAGAACACGTATATTTAAAAGGAAAGAGATTATGAATTTTTTGTGGTCGAAGATCTTTAACTTACCTAAATGTCCTTAATTATAATTTAAAATTAAAATTAAAATTAAAATTAAACTTTTAAGAATCAATCTGGGCCATTGAGTATCTAAAATTAAGGGGGTAGATTTATTCTCATCTCTCATCTAAGAGAAACTTGTGATAAGAATACAACTATATATATGGGTGTGTTAAGCTCACAAGTGGTCTCTTAGATGAGAGAAGAGAATAAATTCAGTCCATCTAATGAGGCCTGCGGATAGTTGAGATTTAATTTTAGCCCAAAATTACAAAGTTGCATCAGCGACCTAAATTTAGTTGCATAGTAAGGGCATTAATGACATAATGCACTCACAACTAAGATGAATTAAATTCAAATCCCTTGATTTTAGGGGACCATATCTTAAATATTATTTAATTTTTCTAAATATGAGGGGACCACATCTTATCTTACAAAAAAGAATCATAATTTATTTTCTCACTATTAAGACACTTTTATTTGTTATTAAGTTTATTCTCTCACCTCCAACATTACTATAGAACTTCATATAATCATAGCTCACTCAATTTAAATTATTTTTTTGTGTGTCATATATCAAATTAAAGATCGTTTTATTATCTTTCAAACAAATTCATATTGCATATATTTGCAAAAATCTGATAGCCCTATCAAACATAATGCAACTGAACCGATCTATATATTGCAAATATAAATGCTTATATAATACAATTTAAATCAGAAAAATAAAAAATTTTGTCAATATATCAATTACCTCATAAATAGTCATGAAATTTATATGCCTAAATAATGCATTTTTGCACGTTTATATAATGCAACTTAAAGGTGGTACGATGAATTTGAGTTTTGAATCCATCATCTTCTTCTTATTTAGGTAACGACTTCTTCGATTTCCTCAAAGAGACGATGAGTACGAGCTAGCAGAGGAAAGGGAAGTTGTAATGCAATTGGGTGTTTGGTTGTTGGTAGGTGGTTGTATGAAATGTTTGGATTTCATGATATGTTTCATTTATTACTATTTCGTTTGTCAATAATTTAAATTCATCAGACCACCTTTAAGTTGCATTTTATAGCCTGTGTATTTGCATTATATAGGTCAATTTAGTTGCATTATGTTTGATGGGGCTATCAAATTTCTGCAGAATATAGATTTTTTTTCAGATGTAAGTTGCATTATATAGGCTTGTAAATAGGCATTATATATGTCTGTATAGTTGCAATATCTTATTTTTGCTATGATTATCTTATTTAAAACATATGCAATAGTGATTTCGTTTGAAAGATAATTAAATTATCTTTAATTTGATATATTGTACATGGAGAAATAATTCAAATTGAATGAGATATAATTATTTAAAGTTTTATAAAGAAATTAGATGAGAGAGAATATGTAGAAGCAAAACACTATGTTTGATAGGAAAGAGATTATAAAATTTATTGTGGTCCCTCATGTTTAACTTACCTAAATGCCCTTAATTATAATTTAAAGTAAAAATAAAAGTTAAATTTCAAATTTTAGGAATCAATCTGGACCACTTATTTAATCAAATTAAAGAACAAGATTTATTATCTTCTCCCATCGAATAGTCACTTGTGATATGATTACACCTCTCTCTCTCTCTCTCTATATATATATATATATATATATATATATCCATTCTCATCCTTATTTATCCATATCTACTACTATTTATCCATATATATTTCATTCATATCTATCCATATCTATTTTATTCATATCTAGAGATACATATCTATCTATCCATATCCATATCTATCTCATCCATAATTATTCATATCTATCCATATCTACATATTCTACATCTATATACTTTCTTATTTAGCCATCCATATTTAGTCATACATATCCATCTATATAGAGTTCTAGAATCATCTACTTTAAATTTATGTATAGCAAAAAAAAAAAAACACTATCCTTTGATCAATTTGGGGAATTATGAAGATAAACATTCCATCATTTCAAGAAGAATATGATCCTAAGTTATTTCTTGATTGGGAGATGAAAGTTGAGCTTACATTTAATTGTCATAATATTTATGGACGTGAGAAAATCAAGTTGACGGCTATGAGATTTTCTGATTATGCTCTTACTTGGTGGAATCAATTGATGATTAACAAAGAGAGAAATCGAGAACGTCCTATCATGACTTGGCAAGAGATGAAAGTAGTAATGAGGAAACATTGTGTTCCTATTACTACTATCGACAATTATGTTACAAGTTGCAGGATTTGAGGCAAGGGTCTAAAAGTGTATAAGACTACTACAATGAGATGGATGAAGCAATAATCCAAGTCAATATCATTGAGGATACAAAAGCAACATTGAAAAGATTTTTGGCTAGATTGAATTGGGAAATTCGAGAAGAGTAAATGAGCTACAACCTTATGATTACTTGCTTGTCTTGATCGTTACAACCATTAATATTGAGGATCTATTGAAGAGAATGAGGATTAATAGCAAAGACACAAGTCAAAATCAATTTAGTTAGAAGGAGTTTCAAACAGTTAGTAAATTCTCATCAGAACAACTTCAATCAGAGAATGAATAAACAGTGGCAGTGATAACCGAATTCGAGTTGATGAATGCTTCAATTCATGAGACAAAAGAAAGGGATATGAGAGTTGCTATAGCTTTGGAGAGTCCCATTGAAGAAAATGAAGAGATCGACGTTCCGACTACACTCACTATCATTACATGTCCATGTATAGGTATAGAAGGTCAAAGTCAAGTGCAGAGGAAGATGGAGAAAAAATTGATGAAGTTAGTAGATGAGATGGTCAAGAGCAACATAGTTCAAAACATTCTTGTGAGGACTATTGGTTTGAAAATGAAGATGCATGAAGAGGCGCAACTGCCTTAAGATGAACATGATGATGTGACAAACAAGCCAACCAAGGGCAACGTAAGATGGTCCATTGAGTCCAGTGCAGACTTGGATTTGAGGACAAATCAGTTCGAAGAGAATGAGAATGATAAAAATCAAGGTGGTCCGAAATCGAAGAATTTAATTAAGTCATTTGAACTTAATTAAATTATTGAAGGGTCCAAAAATTGAAGAATTTAATTAAGTCATCAACTTTATTTGATCCTTACAACTAATTCTTCTTTTTAAGACAAAAATCAGTTATATTAATTATCTCTTCCTATAACTAATTTTCTCCTCTTGGTCTTTCAATTTAAAACTATAAACCTAGACTCGATTTTATCTCTCGGTCCTTCACCAAATCTTGATCCATTCAATTAAACGATGCAATTTGAGTTGATTAATATAAGCATGTATTCAAGATTGATTGTTCATAGCCCTATAACCCGCTAGGATTTTTAGTCACTCATCCCAGATAGAAACACAGAAGAAAAGAAATTAAATTGCATTGAACTAAAAATAAAATCACAAAAAATTAAGCTTGAATTCTCCAAGATCTCCAAAATAAAGACTTAATGAAATAATTCTATCAAAATCTAAATAAGGTTATTTATACTAGTTAAGTGATTACATGCGGGCTTGAACTTCGAATACGTGACTTGTTAAATAATTATGGGCCCAGGGTTCAAATTTGACTCAATTTTTACCAATTTCCCAATTTCTAACACGTGCATCGACCAACACGCGCCGAGTCAGTTGACATAGAACCTTAAGTCGATCTATGCATCGAACCAGTCACATCAGCACTTCAACCTTCCACATCAGTCAATGTGGGCCACGTCGGTCGACACATCATCTCCATGTCGGTCGATGTGGGCCACGTCTGTCAAAACAGAGAACTCACAATTTCGTCTATTTTCCACAGTTAACCATTTTTTCGTCTAAAACCTTCAAAAACTCACCATAATAAGCATAATACCTTATAACACTATCTCATGCATAAAATATAATAATAAACTACCAAAAATACATAAAATACTATAAAAATAATATAGATAAGTGAGTGTATTTACCATCTAATCGTAGTGTCCTCTCTTACGGATTTCTCGAAGCCTAACTTCCCTTGAGAGTCTATCCTTCATGTTGCAAACACCTCCTTGGCTGGTGTGGTGGCGAGGACTCTCTCCTTAAAGTTGGGGACCTTGATGAGCCAATCATGTCTAGGCATGTGAGCTAGAGTTTTGGCGTTGAATCATGCCTCCATCTTCTTCGTCGATTCGTCAGGAATCTTGGTGAATGATTCATACTTCTTGACACAAACTTGTAGCTTAAATTCCTTGGTGAGTGATTTATACTACACAAACTTGTAGCTAATTCCATTTGAGCTGGTCGGACTCCTTGCATAGCTCCTCAAAATGAGACATATCGCTTATGTTTCTTGTTTTGTTTTAATACTTTCCGGTGGCAAATATTTTTTATTTTGATGAACTGAACTTTGATAGCATGATTGCCCATGCTGTGTCATTTCTTATTTTTGCTCCTGCTATATTATATGTAATTAGTTGTAAGCTGAAGCCGCTCAAGGCCTTGAAAAATTGCATGAAACTCCACTTGGAGAAGGAACGTATTGCCGAATCACATACTTCAAAAAAGAAAAGTAGTTGACATAAGCAAAACCACAAAGATGAAACTTATAATACTCTTGTCCACGAAATGCATGATAAACTATCATCAAGTTCATCTAGAGAGCATTATTTAAAGAAAAATGGTTGTCAAAATATGACTAATGTCATTATATATAGTGGCCGTATAAACAATGGAATAAGACTAATGGATGATGTTATATGATAAACATGTTCTCAGGCCTTATTCTTCGAGTATTTCAATACCTTTCAATTGGGAAAATGCTCTTTGAGTTTGAGATTCTTCTCTTGTAGTATGAAAATCCCAAGGTTGAGAAAAAAGCCATTGAATCAACGTCATTCATCAAACAAATCAATGTCCGAAGTCAAATGAAACATTTCATCGAACATTTAGCAAACACCAATAAATGGGAATCAAATAATTCAATAATTGATCAAAATAAAGAAAATGGTTTAACTAAATAAAATTGAGGGCGGAAACAATTGAAAAGTGAAAATTTACTTTTTATACTAATTAAATTGCTATCCTGTGAAAATTGAATGTTGAGAAATTGAAAGAATGAAATTGCTATTTTTAAGTTTAATTGTGAATTAATGACGTGTAGATGATATAGATATGTAACTGCCAAATAAGCTTTCGTTCGACGCTTTTTAACCATATTAAGTGTTACGAATTGGTGATCGACTATCCAAAATTTATGAATCTCGAACCAAAAACAAACAAGAACACATCGATATACGTGGTTCGGCAATTGCCTATATCCACGGAGGGTTACACTATGACTTTATTGCTGGACGAAAGAGGATACAAGATTACACAGAAAAACAGAGGATCTCTGCAACTCTCTCCCTCTCTCTAAACTGAATGAGTGAAGAAGATGAACTAACAAACTCTTCTAACTGTAACAGACTTCACCAACAACTATATTCTCTCTCCTAACTAATTTCCCAGATCTCGACACGTGTTGTCAATCTATCTGGTTACTTATAAAAACGTAACCTCCAAAAGACAAATTCAACTTCTCACCACTCAGACACAAACTAATTGCACAACACTTCAACAAATCAGAACTCTAACATGCACAAACTTTAACATGCATGAAACTCTAACATGCATGAAGTCAAATCACTTCAAATCTCCCTCCTGACTTCATGTATGCCCGAATCACCACACATCCAACCATCACAATATTTCCCTCAAACTAGTTCCATTACAGAACGCACAAGCTGATTACAGGAATCAGCAAACCCCCATTAGTTCTAAGTAATATTGAAACTTTGGTCTTGGAATCACTTTTGTCAGAGCATTAGCAACATTATGATCCATTGACACTTTCTCCAACCTTATCTCTCCTTTATCAACTATATCTCTCACAAAATGATACTTGACATCAATGTGCTTGGATCTGTCATGGAAGACTGGATGTTTTGACAGATACAATGCACTTTGAATGTCACAAAGTATGCTTACAACCTTTTGTTTCAGACCTAGCTCATGTATAATTCCTTTGAGCCACAATACTTCCTTGATAGCTTCTGTTATAGCCATGAATTCAGCTTCGGTTGTTGAGAGAGCTACAACCGGTTGAAGTCTTGACTTCCAAGTAATGGCAGCACCCCAAAGATTGAACACGAAACCAGTCTAGGACCTCTTTGTGTCCACACTCGCTGCAAAGTCATAATCAACAAACCCCACAAGAGCATCTGACTTTGAGTTTTCATTTCTTTCAAACACCAAGCCAAGATGTGAAGTACCATTAAGATACCTCAAAATTCCCATCAGAGCATTCCAGTGATCTCTTCCAGGACATGACATGAACCTACTTGTCATGCTTATTGAGTAGCATATATCAGGCCTAGTACATATCATCGTGTACATCAAACTGCCTACCAAACTTGCATAAGGTATTTGATTCATATACCTCATCTCTTCTTCAGTATTTGACTTCATTGATTCACTCAATTTGGTGTCAGCATTCAGGGTAATGCAAGAGATCTATGTTGTCTCATGCCAAACTTTTCAATGACCTTGAGTAAGTACTCTTTCTGCAGTAACTTTAATCTTCCAGCTGATCTTTCCCTCTGAATGTCCATCCCCAAGATCTTAGATGCTTCACCTAGATCTTTCATATCAAATTCTGCCTTCAAGTCAGCTTTGACTTGCTTGATATCAGACATATGCTTCCCTGCTAGAAGCATATCATCTGCATATAAGAGTAAGTACACCAAACTGAAATCACAACCTTGCTTCAAGTAGACACACTTGTCAAACTTAGACCTGTTGAAGCCAATCTTTAACATGTGAGCATCAAACCTTTTGTTCCACTGCCTCGGGCTTTGCTTCAACCCATAGAGTGATTTCTGTAGAAAACATACTTGATCTTCCTTTCCAGGTTCAGCAAACCCTGGTGGATGATCCATATAGATGATTTCTTCTAATTCACCATGTAGGTGTAGGGTTTTTACGTGAACCGAATCACAAAAACCAAACTGAACCGGATCGATCTATGGATATTGCTCACAATTAAATTTCTCAAAACCCTAGCATGCTCCTATGAATTTAATACAAGATTGTGGATTGAGAGATTATCGTAATTCCGTAGTGTCTGTACCGATCTTTTGCGTTTGAATTCCAAGAACCAATTCAACCACGCAATTCGATTTCTCTGCGGAAACAGAAATTAGAAAACTAATTTCTAGAGCAAATCAAAAATAAAGAAAAGGGAAGAAGAAATCTATTCTCCAGATTAGATCTTCATATCTGTATTCAGGTGCTGGTCAGATCTACTACTGGTGAGGACTCCGTAGATCTGTGACTTGAGCAGGACCAGAATTCGAAAATTCTCCTCCTTCTCCCTTCAAAAACGGCGCCCACTCTCTCTCTTAGGTTTAGGGTTTTTCAACTGTGTTACAACTTATGAGAGAGAGCTGTCTATTTATAGACCTAGGGTTGGAAACCCTAACGGGCCATTTTGGGCTCAATTCAGCACACTTGTTGGGCCAGACCTGAGACCTAATGCAAATAATAAAGTGGGCCTATAAATTAATTAATTCCCATGTCCACAACCCAGGACACAATTAATTAATTAATATTAATTCTTTTTCACCACAGAATTAATATTGACCTACCACTTTATTACCACGTTGTGAGAACGGGTTGCATTAATTGAGAATCCCCATATTTATGGTTACCGGACATCCATTAATTAATCGGAGCCTGTGACAAGCTCTAACTACAATTAATTAATATCTTATTATTCCTGAGTAGTACCACTCAAACCTTATCACTCGTGCCTGAACTTAATCAGCATGCAGGATTTGGCACGATGAATGTTATTGAGCTCCTCAGGGAATGTCCCCATCCTATTACTCGGATATGGTTACCTAAGTTCAGTCTCAGGCGGTACTACACGAACTGCTGTTACCCAAGATGCGGATATA
>JAPKLW010007276.1:0-15418 GCA_026898455.1 Plectranthus barbatus
GTATTCTGGGTCAGAAGTATCGTCCAGGTTGAGCTGGCTAGATGTCTGATCTGCTGTACTCTCTCTTTCGGTCAATCTAGCAGATTCGGCTTCTTCCTCTGCTTTCTCCTTAACTTCCTTATCAGTCAGAAGTTCCAATCGTCTTCTGGTCTTCTTCTTTGCTTTGGTTGCAGGAGGATTGTTAGCCACTCTTTTTGTTGGGTGATTTGGCAATGCTAATGCTCCAATAATGAGTTGAGACTGATCTGCTTCCTTTTCAGTCATAATGTCGTTGATCTGATCAGCTGGAAGATTTCCCAACTTCTCAATTTCCTCCAGATTTTTGAAGCACTGGTCGGTGTCTGCATTCTTCTTTAACATTGCTAATTCTTCTTCAGGTATCGGAATGGAATGTTGGAGAGTAGGTGCTGCTAAGCTCTCTTCATCTGGTTCCTCTGGAGATGTAGGTTTAGCCTTATCTACATTAGACTTTCCTTTTAACTTCCGAGGATTTCTGATGTTGATTGGCTTTGGCTTGCGTCGTGTTAACGGAATGTAGTCGGTAGAAAGAAGTGCAACTCCTCGATCTACGCCTTTGTTGGTAAACAGAATCTCCAACAATTTACTGATTTTCAGTCCAAAGTTCACATTTGAGGAGAACGTCCCATCTACTTCCATGTGAGCGTTTTTCTTGGCATGTTCTGCCCAGCGTTCAAAGATGAATTCGGCCCAATTTCCTTTAACATTGTCATTGAGTGCCATCAACACGGCATATTTCTTAGCAGATAGCTCCGCGTATGATCTCGCATCACATTGGAGCATCTTGATTACAATTTCTGCAAGAAGTTTGTAATCCTCTGTTAAGGTGTTAATTGAGGTGTTAGGCTTGAACGTTTGTCTCTTCTCTCCTTGTTTTTTCAAAGGTTCCACCTTCTTTCCATTTCAGCGGTCTCAGTGATCTTATACTGAGAAATTTTAGCTCCATAGTTTCGAAGCCCAAAAGTGCGAGCAAGTAACTCAGCACTTACTTCTATGATATTTCCATAGACACAAGTTTTGAAGGATTTCTGATCATCACTCATAACAGCCCTAGCATAGAATTCAGAAACCATATGCGGATGAAACTGATCAGGTTCAGTGGTGAGATACTTTACCAACAACTCAGAATCAAGAAGATCCAAAATCCATTTAGGAAATTGTTTGCTGGCAAGGGGCATGTACAGAATCCTGTCCTTCATAATCTGGGCGACTCTTCTCCATTCTGCCGAATGCGTCGATAGTTTCTTCTGTCGGGCCATGGTTACTAAAGTATAGTAAGGGATGGACTCATCAATGTCCTCCTTCTTCTCGATGCCAGTGAACTCAGGTGCATGCCGAACATGCAGAGGCGAGCAAGTAATCGAGGGATATGTAAATGAGGCAGGTTGCAAATTGATTGTTTCTGGGTTTTCGGATGGTGATGATTCGAGATTTGGAGAGGTATTCGTGTTTTGGGGTAAGGTGATTGAAGAATCTTGATTTGAAGCCATGGAAGGGTAGGTTTATTTTTGTGTGCGGTGAGAGGGTTTTTCGAGTTGGGCGAATTCTGAAGGGAGATGGGGGTTTCGAAATCTGAACAGTGTGTATATTATTTCGGAGTACGAGGAGAAAATGAACGGGTAGGAATCAATGTTACTATAATTTGAATCAACGGCTAGGGTTAAGAATCAGATCGTGGGAGTATCCACGACCTGTGATCTGTGAGCGTGGATGACGTGTCCCAATCTCATTCGATGCCGCCATCTGAACGCATTAAATGCTTCTCTATCATGAGAAGTAATCGTCATACTTCTGATTAGAAATCTTCAGCTGCCGATTTGAATAAAAATGCGTAGATGATACCACGTATAATATGCTATCATCCCAATAACCTTTGGCTGTGCTTTTTAGGCGTGATCATGAATCCGTCTGATATGACCTCTTCATTAATGAATTATATCATCCCTCTGAGTGATTCTGCAGCTTCAGCAGCGTACAGTAATCAAGATGTCTTCTTTAAATATCATAGATAGACGATACGTTTGTGTACACCTTCTTGCAACTCTTACTCTTCTCTAAAAAAAATTTCAAGT
Source organism: Plectranthus barbatus (assembly GCA_026898455.1). Taxonomy (NCBI): domain Eukaryota; kingdom Viridiplantae; phylum Streptophyta; class Magnoliopsida; order Lamiales; family Lamiaceae; genus Plectranthus; species Plectranthus barbatus. The sequence continues at coordinate 2,091 of JAPKLW010007276.1, forward strand.
GCGAAGTCATGGAGCAAGGTCTATCGCTCTTCGTTCCTCGTCATAGAATCCTCTGTGATGCTGGTCTGTATATGGAGTATGAAGAAGATTACCACATAGCAGAGTGGGTAATGTCCAGTCTGCAAGCGTGTGGGTTGTCTAGGTTCATCTCCTTGACTCCTCATGCGTTTCAGAGAGAACACCTGCAATCTCTCTTGAAACAGAGTCGGCCTGTTGGAGACTCTATTGTGGGTGTCTTGAGAAACCAATTGGTGGAGTGGACTGTGGATACGTTTGCTTCAGAATTTGGCCTTCCGAGGGGCCCAAATTCTGTATTGGCGTATCGCAGTGATGAGATTGTGCCCGAATGGTCGTCCTGGATGAGGTGGAGACGATCTGCTAATGTGCATTTCTCTCCTACTCCTTCAGCATATGGACTCCTTCCTCGCTATCAAGTCCTCTTTGAGCTAGTTTGTGGAATGATAGTTGGAGTCAATCCAGACGATATGATTTTCTCGCGTGAGGTTTGGAAGGTAATGATGGCTATCGATGACGGAGCAGAGATGGATTGGGCATCTTTTTTCTTCCAGAGGGTCCGCCAAAGTGTGCAGCAGTTCCCTCGTCTACACCTTCCTTACGGGATGCCCCTAAGTTGGTTGCTGGAACAGAGATTTACAGATCTCTCTGTAGGGCCTTCAAATCTTCGAGGGATAGATTTTTATCCCTTTGTACCTTTTTCTCCTTTTGATTAAATCTACTGATGTAATTGCGTCTTGATGATATATATAGAACAATATATTTTTGCGATCATCCTTTTGATATATGCTCTGTTAATCGATTGCGTAATGACTGTGCTAATACCCTAGCAGCGTGAAGGTTGATAGCAGAATGTACTTTAATCAGCAGAGATGTTAAGTCTAGCATAAAATCCACTTTAGCATAGACTGTAATTCAGTAGCAGATATCCCATTTGCTAGCATAGTCCTCAAGTTTCCATCAAAGACTTTGTCCTGAGCAGATTCCGCAAATCTAGCATAGATGTTAATTGCTAGCGGTACATTTTCTTTAGCAGTGCTCTGAATTCCTAGCAGAAAGTTGAGTTCATAGCAGATGTCTTCTCTTCAGCAACGTGTCCATCTTCAGCAAAGATTGTCTTTGATAATGGATGTCGTGATTCTAGCAGAGTTTCCATTTGTAGCAGAATTTGGGTTTGTTAGCAGATGCTTGTACTCTAGCAGAGTTTCATCCTTAGCTGATACGACGACCCTTGACTGCGATTTCGAAGACGTATTTTGACCATGCTGTCGTGTCGTCTTTCTATTCGATGGTCGACAGACTAGCAATAATGCTGGTAAGTTGAGTCTGATCAATTCAGACGAGATGAGTTAAGATTTTCCCTTTATAAATACCCTGTAGAGAGTATCAATGAAGATAGAACATCCTTTCTCAGAACTTCAAGAGTTTCAAGAACCAAGATGGATTCACCAGGTCAATCTCTAGAATTGCGCCGAAACCAGATTCTTCACGAGGCTGGTTTGAATTCTCTATACGATAATACTCCGAGGGTTGTAGAAAAGATCATGTCGAGGTTAAATCGAAGTGGATTAACCCAATTTGTTACTACTACTCCAAGGCGTTTTCAAGGTGACATGCTTCGAGAATTCATGGAGAGTTGTTCTTTGGAGGAAGATGGCATATATGGTTTCTTCCTTGGGAAACTCATCTATTGGTCACCAGAAGTCTTTTCTTGTCAATTCGGTCTTCCTAGAGGCCCTGGGTCGGTCCTCAATTATCGTGTGACGGACATTGCCCCTGAGTGGTCGGCGTGGCAGAAATGGAGACGTTGTCCTTCGTCGGAATTCTCTTTGTCGGTCTCTGCGTACGATCTGCGCACTCCTTATTGGGTGCTCTACCGTGTGGCCAACAATATGCTGATGGGAGAGTGTATTGACGATACGTTCTTCTCGAAGAAGACTTGGCAACTCATGATGGCGATCGATGATGGAGCCGAAGTAGACTGGGCTGGTTATATCTACAACAGCGTTCGAGATTGCGTCGAGTATTATCCTGCCGTGCCTCTTCTCAACGGAATGCAACTTAGTTGGCTGCTAGAGCAAAGTTGTCCTCACTTAGCTGAAGGGCCAACTAATCTTGTGACTGAGGACTTCTTTCCGTTTAGACCTTCTTCCTTCTAGAATCTTGAATGTAGTGTTGTCTTCGAATCTCCCCTGTTTCTTGTAATATCATCTTGTTGATAAATAAAAGATGTATTGAATTTCCACACCTTTTGACGTCTCTGCTATGCTAGCATCCATGTCTCAACATCTGAAGTTGTGTCTGACGTAAATTATCTTTTTCCACGTATAATCTTCAAGTGATATCATTTAAGACGGTAGATGTCTGTCTGGATCAAAAGATATGTGCAATCCTTTGATATCCTTTTTAAGCTTTCGTGGAATAGAGCGTCAGTAAATCCATGTAGAAGGATTTGCCGAATGTAGTTTTACCATAACAGGTGGCGCTTCCCCCTTTGTCGAGGCTCTTCGACTTCTGCTCTTCTGGATTTGAATTTATTCGATAAGACGTTTTGGATGAGTGTTCGCCCTTTGAATAATGTCATGATCTGGCTATAAATATCATCCCATTTAGCTTCCTAATCCTCATCTTTCACTTAGTCTTCTTGAGCTTCATCTTCTCTTCTTTCTTTAGTAGCTCGTTGTCTTTCTCTGTTTGCTCCAAGGATGTATAACATAACAAGAGCTCCTAGTGATCTGACTATCACACGCAACCAGATTCTCCATGAATCAGGGTTGTATTTCGAATATGGCAGTAATTGCCGTGTTCCCAACTTTGTGATGGGGGCTCTTCATGAGAGTTCCCTAACTCAATTCATGATAACTATGCCGTCAAGGTTTCAGAAGGAGGCTCTTCAAACCTTTATCTTCAGAGGTAGGGCTGAGGATAATGCTATCTGGAGTTGCTATGACAATGAAGTAGTCTGCTGGACTCCGGATCTATTTTCTCAGAAGTTCGGTCTTCCACGAGGTCCATTACGGGTCATGGACGTGTTCCACCATCTTACAGCTCCAGAAGTCCGTTACTGGAATGAATGGAGGCAGTCTGTTGAATATGAGTTTTCACCTTCGCCTTCGTGTCTGCATCTGAATGAGGAATATAGGGTCATCTTTGACATTGTGAGCAATGTCACCTTTGGTGTCCCTGCTGAGAACTATGTGATGAATCAGCGGATCTGGAGACCCATGATGGCCATTGATGCTGAAAGGAAGGATCTTGACTGGGCTGAGTTCTTCTTCGACGGAGTGTGGAGATGCATTGATCTGTTCCCTCAGATTCCTCTACCAACTGGCATGCAGCTAAGTTGGTTGCTTGAGCAGTCCTTTCCGCATCTGGTCTCCGAAGGGCTTCCTTTGATGGGTTTTGATTACTATCCCTTGAGAGCTCATTTCCCAAACTGTGGTTGAGAAATGCTCTAAATTCTCCTTCTTTGTAGTCTTCATGAAAACTCGTAGTTAGTTTTTCAGCAGAGTTCTTCTTCATGAAAACTCGTAGTTTTTCAGCAGAGTTTTCACCTACAAGTTTTCATGAAAACTTGTAGGTCCCGAAATATCAGAGTCGTCGTGTTTTAAAGCTTAACACGAAATGCAGCGGAATAGATTAAAGTCACTTGCACTTAATGTCGTTATTAGCAAAATGTTTTCTTAGCTCAAGTTGTTGTTTATGTTAGTTTACAGATATACACTAGCAACTCTGTTGCTAGGTTTTAAATCAATCTTCGAACAGTAAACCAATAAAACAGTAAGTAAAGCAGTAAATGAACACAAGATTTATAGTGGTTCGATCAAATAGATCTACGTCCACTCCTTAGCCGAAGCGCTAAGAATTTCACTAGAAAAGTATACAGAGTACAAGGAATCGCCTTTCCAGTTAAGTAGGCAGTGAGCTTTCGGCCTGGCTACTTGACAGCTATCCTCCGTGAATCTGAACTTCTCCGAACACAGCTCCGGTCAAGTCAAGGGCGCACCTTCGTAAAACTTGTCCTTTGCTAATGAGGCGTTTATAGTTTGCCTCAGAACTTAATAGGTCTGCGGCTAATGCCCGTGTGAGTCACAATCTTTCAAGAGTGACTGTTGGATTCCTTTCTGAAAGAAATGAATCCCAATGATTGAGATATCCTTGAATGCTATCAGGAATATCTTCAATGGAGTGTCAGTACTTCAATGAACGACACTACAGGTTGTTGAGAGTCTTCAGATAGACTTTTAGATGGCTCTCAACTGACTACTTTTGAGGATCACTTTGTCAAGGGAATCTTTAGCTTGAGCGTTCGTGAGTAAAGTGATAAGAGCACTTGTAGATTTTGTAAAAGCAGTTTTTTTTATCCAGTTCTTGAATTCTGCCTTTTATAGTTGGAGATTCGAAACTTGAATCTCCATACCCGTTAGACACAACGGCTTCTTTCTTCAAGAGTGGATAAGCTGATGGAACGCCTTTCTGAGTAGAGATGTTCCTTCCATACTAGTTAGGGAAAGTCTCGTCCTTTGTGCGTCCTTGTCTTGTCAGAGTCGCAGCTTGGCTTCAACGTCGCTAAAGGCATATTCTCTTGAGATTCTTTGACTTGTTTTATATGTGGTCCTTCATTGATTGCTGAATAAATCAAATGCTGATTTCTCAGCATTCTAGCAAGTCTTCATCCAAGTGCTAGCGCAATTAATTCGCCGGCTTCTCTAGCAAGTTGTGGATTGAGTGCTTACTTCATCTGCTAGAGATTCTCGAAGACATTCTAGTCTATTACAACTCGATATTTAACTTATACAGGACAATACAAATTGTATTAGACTCTCTAGATTTCAGCAAATGATCGACCAAACTAAATAAGGTTTGATTCAACAAAACCTTTTACAAATAAGTCCTAAGGGAGATTTTAGGAATAATTCCCAACAATTTCCCCCTTTTTGGTGCGATCAAAGCTTACTATCATTTGCTGACCCGAGTGGAAGAATGTCTGTGTTTTACAATTCTATGCTATTCTATCACAGAGTTTTTCCAACTAGGTTCAAGCAATAGGAATGATTGTAGTAAGATTCCCCCTCAAAAGTTGCTGGGAAATATTTCTCGATTAAAAATTTTACGACACAGCAATATGCTAGATTTTTTAGTCATTCATTAAAACGACAATCATTCATAAACATAATCATCATGTCCACATGCAAATTTGTTGAATACACTAGGAGTGTAAATCAACTATAGCACACTAGTAAAATTCAGAAGTGGACAAGGAGATTTTGTCAAAATCTGATCCAATTTTATATATGATATAGCATTTTCAGTACAAATTGGATACAGAGCAATTAAGTTAAAAGAAATTAACCTTGTCGTTCATGAGTCGGGAGCTGGCTTTTCCTTTTCATTGTCTGCAGATTTAATCTTCTGAATGTTCGCGAACTTCTCCATAGTGAACTTCATGAATTTTTCAACAAGAGTTGCTCCTGCTTCTCTTTCAGCAGCCTCACGCTCCAGTTCTTTGGCCAGTTTCTCTTGTTCCATTGCCATCTTTTGTAATCCAGAATTGATAATGAATATTCGCTTTTAAGAAATGTTCTCATAGAGAGAATGAGAGCTTGGACTCATTCATCTTCTTCAGCATCAAGTTTTCTTGAAATTCAGGTTCAAGTGTGATTGTTCAAACCATTTTGCTGGAAATGAGAACATTTAATTCTGAACTTGATAAACTCCAGATAAGTGATGAAAAGAGATAACATGAGTCTGATTGTAGCGAATCACTATCCCTGAAGGAGTTATTGTGATTCTCGAGCCATGCACTCGATTAGACCTGTGACTGCCTATCATCACGATGCTTTTCATTTAGAGGCAACGATTGAGTTTCCAATGTTGCGAATCATCACATTGAATCATCACGTTCCTGTTCTCAATGGATCAGTACGTCATAAATACGGTGGTTGCCATTCGTCTATAAGTAGACGTTTCAGACTCTCTGTGTTTTATCTCAATCAGCCTTTTCCAAAATAATCTTTTGAAAATGTCTTCACCTTCTTCAAATGTGTCACACCACGAATCCCCTATGTCGTCTTACTCTAATCCAGGTTCCCCAGATTCTTCCATTGATCGTTTGATTATCAACCGAAATCAAATCTTCTGTGAGGAGAACCTTCATCGGTGCTATGCGAGCGATCCTAGGGTTCCGGATGTGGTGATGCAAAAACTGATATCGTCGGGGATTGACAAATATGTCACTGTTACTCCTCAACACTTCCATGAAGAGGCGCTTCAGAAATTTTTCAGTCAGGCGCAAGTTGAGGGTGACGCCATCTTCGGTTTTCTGAATAACCGTTTGGTGAAGTGGAATGTTGATTCCTTCGCTCGAGACTTCAGCTTACCCCAAGGCGACAGTTCCATCTTCAACTATCGCTCTCGCGATGTGGCGCCGGAGTACTCTAGTTGGAAGCGTTGGAAGAGGGGTTATTGGAGCGAGTTCTCCACGACGGTGTCTCCACTGGGCCTTCGTCCTGAGTACGGTATCTTGTACGACATCTGTAACGGGATGGTGAACGGAATGTATGCTGATGAGGAGCTATCTCTCACCAAAGGTGTCTGGCAGGCGATGATGGTGGTCGACGATGGATGGCTCCATGCCAATTGGGCGAAGCTTGTATTTGACCAGGTGAAGGAAGTTGTCAACTGCTGGCCTAACACCGGGTTGGCAAATGGGATGCAGCTTAGCTGGCTGCTGGAGCAAACCATTCCTGATCTTGCTGTTGGCCCGTCGACCCTTCGTCCATCCGACTTCTTTCCAAGAGATCCCCGTACCATGTGATGTTTGATGTCGTTAAATTGATGTAACTCTGTTTTTTTTTATGTACGCGCTCCTCTCTTCCCTGTTTGCATCCACTCTATTTTCTCCTCCTTTAATCTTGAAGGGTGTAAGTTGATCGTTCTTCCACCATTCTGCTATATATGAAAAGATATCTTTTTATTTTCTGCATCTTTTGTACTCAGACTTGAGTATGAATTGCATAGATCACTGAAATCCGTAATAATGATAAAGATAGTTAACATCTTCTGTAGAATAACCATAAGTGCTCTGCTGAATAATGAGCACTTTATACTTCGAATAATAAATCTTCATAAAATCTAGAAAGAATGAAAACCAGATTTCATTCATCCAAGGTCTCGTCTAATTCCATAAGCCCCAATTTGATGCATAACTCCTTAAATCTCGACTCTGGAAGTGGTTTCGTAAAGATATCCGCAATTTGATCTTCAGTGCATATATACTTGACGTCAATGTCCTTCTTCTCCTGATGATCTCTGATGAAATGGTGACGAATATCAATGTGCTTCGTTCTGGAGTGATGAACAGGATTCTTTGTGATACACATGGCACTGTTGTTATCACAGTAGATTGGCACACATTCAGGAGTAATTCCATAATCCTGCAACTGTTGTTTTATCCAGATAATCTGTGAACAACAACTAGCAGCTGCCACATACTCTGCTTCGGTGGTTGAAGTGGCAACAGAATGCTGTTTCTTACTAAACCAGCTTATAAGCTTGTGTCCCAGAAATTGACACGTGCCACTTGTGCTCTTCCTATCAATCTTGCATCCTCCGAAATCTGAGTCCGAGTATCCACTGAGAGAAAGGCTATCGGCTCTAGGATACCAGATTCCTAGTCCTTCTGTGCACTTCAGATAGCGGACAATCCTCTTAGCAGTATCAAAGTGTGTCTTCTTAGGATTGGCTTGATATCTTGCGCATAATCCAACAGCATAGGAAATATCAGGTCTGCTAGCAGTGAGGTATAGCAATGACCCTATGATTCCTCGATACAGAGTAGGATTTATATCTTCTCCTTCTTTCTCCAGAGCAGCAATGCAGGTTGTGCTTATAGGAATTCGTAAGCTCTTAGTCTTTTCTGGACAATACTTTGCAACAAGATCACGAGTGTACTTCTTCTGGTGAATGAAGATGCCTTCTCTGGATTGTTGAACTTGCAAACCAAGGAAATAAGACATTTTTCCCATCATGCTCATTTGAAAGTTGTTGGTCATGAGATCGGAGAATTTATCGCATAGATCTTGATTCTTCGACCCAAAAATTATATCGTCGACATATATTTGAACTAGCAGGATGCTATCTCCATCTGTGATGCGAAAGAGAGTTTGATCTATCCTCCCTTTCTGAAATCCATTGGATAGCAGGAACTTAGATAAGGTTCCGTACCATGCTCTTGGTGCTTGCTTCAGACCATATAGTGCCTTTTTGAGCCTGTAAACTTGATTGCCATGTTCAAATCCTGGAGGTTGTTCGACGTAGACTTCCTCCTTGAGCTCGCCATTCAGAAAAGCACTCTTCACATCCATTTGCATTACATCAAACTCATGATATGCAGCATATGCTAAGAATAGACGGATTGCTTCCAGTCTTGCCACTGGAGCAAATGTCTCATCATAGTCAATGCCCTCGCATTGTCTATATCCTTTGGCTACGAGTCTTGCTTTATTTCTTACAACTGCACCAGACTCATCCTTCTTGTTTTTGAATACCCACTTAGTGCCTATCACACTTTGATGCTCTGGCCTGTCTACTAGCTCCCACACATTGTTTCGTGTGAATTCTGCAAGCTCCTCTTGCATAGCGTTCACCCAATCAGGATCTAGCAGAGCCTCTTCGACTTTCTTGGGTTCTTCATTTGAAATGTAGCACGCTAACATTGCATTAGCATTTCCTCGCCTTGTTAATAATGGATCATTAACATTTCCAAGGATTCCTTCTGGAGGATGAGCACGTAACCAAGTAGGTCTAACTTGTGTTGAGTTCTCAGCATCTGGTGCTTCTTCTTGATCGTCATCTGCTGTGATAATCCTTTCGTCATTTGTCTGATGCTCAGCATTTGAAATGTCAGCATTTTCTTCGCCATTGTCTGAAACTTCTGCTATAGGATCTCTAAGATTAAGAATATCTTCGGTAGGTATTTCATCAGCAGTCATCTCAAGAATGGGAAACTCCGAGGCTGGTTTCTCAGCAGTGGGTACTTCAGCATTCACTTGTTCTGTTGCAATTTGGTCTGCTACAGCCTCCAACGGTTCAGCATCGTCTTTAGCATTTCCTGCGGTATAGGGAGCTACTCCGTCGTCTTCATCGTCAATCACTTTAAGAATGGTTGATTTGGTTATGATGTGTGTAGGTTTGGCCTCAGCATGATCATTAGCATCACTGGCCTGGTCAGCAGTTTGGTCCCCTGCTGTGTGCGTCTCGTTTGGATTGCATTCAGTCATAGACTTAGTCGGGTCAATACTCATATTCTCGAAAGAATTTAGAAATGTTTGATCATCGACATCATTAGTCTCATGATTGCTAATCTCTTCTCCTTTATTTTCACTGCGCACTAAAGTAGACTCATCAAAAATAACATTACATGTTATTTCCACAATGCCAGTAATCTTATTTAATACCCTATAACCTTTTATGAGTAGGGTGTCCATAACCAAGTAGTACACCCTCGTCAGATTTAGGTGAAAAGGTATTAAGTTTGGATTTACCGTTATTGTGAATATAACATGTAGAACCAAAAGCACGTAGATGAGTTATGGAAGGCTTACGACCATGATATATTTCATAAGGAGTTTTGTTGAATCTGCTCGTGATAGCGCTCCTATTTTGTGTGTAGCAGGCAGTCATGACCGCTTCACCCCAGTATTTAGCAGGAAGGTTGGAGTCTGCTAACATTGATCGAACGGCCTCTTTCAGCGTTCGATTCCTCCTTTCTGCTAGCCCATTCTGTTGCGGAGTCCTTGCTGTAGATTTTTCATGTGATATTCCAGCTTCAGCGCAAAAATCCATCAGCACTCCATTACAGAATTCTGTTCCATTGTCGGATCGAATTCGCTTTACAGTAACTTCTTTACTGTTTTGCTCTTTAAGAATCAATTCTGGCAAAATAAGCTTCACTTCGTCCTTCGTCTTCAATAGGCGTACCCATGTGTACCTGGAGAAGTCATCAACCACCACTAGTGTATATAGACGTTTACTTACAGTGGGTGGCGTGACTGGGCCAAATAGATCCATATGAAGCAATTCCAGAATCCTTTGAGATGTCTCCTTTTCAGGATTTGTCTTGAAGGATGATTTGGGCTGCTTCCCTTGTTGGCATGATTTGCATATTCCTTCTTTGCGGAAGGTGCTATTTGGTAGACCTACAACAAGCTTATGTTTGGCAAGATAGTTAATGGTCTTGAAATTTAAGTGATTGAACCTTTTATGCCATAGCCATGTTGTTTCTTCCTTATTGAGAGCTAGAAAACATGAATGTTGTAGGCCGCTTCGCCAATCGACAATATATAATCCACCCTTGCGGATCCCTCGTAATTTTACTTCTCCTGAAATAGCATCAGCAATAGTACAACCAGTATTTTTAAAAGATATGATGTACCCATTTTCACATAGTTGACTTATGCTGAGTAAATTGTGCTTCAGATTGGAAACGAGCGCTACGTTGACAATTCTCAAGCCATTCACTTCGATGCAACCTCGTCCAATAACTTCTCCTTCACTGTTGTCTCCGAACTTGACTCTTGGACCGTTGAATAATCTTCTTATGTCTGAGAATAATTCTTCATTCCCGGTCATATGAGCAGAGCAACCGCTGTCCAGGACCCATTCATTGGATATACAAGTTTCCGTAGCTATGGTGTCCTGTTCCTGCAAACAAATCAAGCAAATTTAGGTACCCGTTTAGTGTCGGGTCCTGCAGGATTAGCATGAAGCATAGTTCCTTTCGGAACCCACATCTTAGTGATTTTCAAGACTTTTGTCTTGGTTTCACTATTCACCAATTTCTTGACCTTTGGCATAAAATTCCTATTTCTAGATGAGTGAGTGAATTTAGCCGTCCTTGCCCTTGAAAAATAATGTGGAATGGGCTCAGGCTTTGCATAGACATTCCTTCTATGTAGTGTATTCTGCGGGTAGTTAGGTCTCACAGCATTGTACTGTGTAGTCCTTCTCTGGTGAAGATTAGGATGTACTATCCTTGCATTAGTGTTAGAATGCTCAGTACTCCTAGGATTGGTTGAGTAGTGTTTAGTGTATACTCTAGAATTTCTCTGCAGGGGTTTATCAACTACTTGCCTATTATTCATCATTTGATTCTTCTGCTGAGGCTTAGAGTTGCATCCAGCATTTGTCCTTAGGATCCTCTGCTGAGGTCCATTGGATAAAGGCCTAGCAGACTCTGTCCTCTGCTGAGATCCAGCAGATGAACTATTGGCTGTCTTTGATACAGTCCTCTGCTGAGCTTTACTGGACACACTCTGCTAAGGTTTATTCTTTGTTTTAGCTATTGATTTAACAGACAAAGTTTCAGCAGACACTATTCCTTTACCTTTTTCATTAGAGCTATACCCAGCATTTACAAACAAAATTGGATTCTGCATAAAGGAGTTATCATTGGATTTTGACATTCTTTTTGATGATTCGCATCCAAGTCCAGACTTATCAGAGTGATGTCTTTGACTGTTTACAAGGGCATTGAGAGCAGCCTTGCTGGATGCGTACATGCATATACAATCCTCTTTTGGTTTGTTTTTTAATGCTTGATTTTCTTTTTCTAACGTTTGAAATCTTCCTGACAACTGTGAGAAATCTTCTTTTAATTTGAGGAGTTCTTCACTTTCTAACCTTAGTCTTTCGACTTCCTCGGTTAAACTTGTAATGTGAAGTTTTAATGAAGCATTTTCTCCCACAATCTCATTTTTGATTTCATACATTTTTGCGAATTCTAATGATAGCTGCACTAGATAATCTTGTTCAGAATCGAAATGTGATTCCTCCGATTTGTCTATAATTTGATTGCTAGATGAGTTAGTGGACAATACCTCTGCTTCCTCAGCAGCTAGAGCTGATTCATTGGTTTCCTCAGCATCGTAGTCCGCATCAGCAAATTGATCTTCAGTGATGTTTGCCATTAGTACAAACAGAGCTTCTTCGCTATCTTCTTCTTCTGACGAGCAATAGAACTCTTCTTCATCAGCAATCTCTGTCCTGGTTAGCAGTGCCTTGGTTACGGCTTTAGCAGCACGTCTTTCAAATCGTTGCTTCAGGCGATCTCGTTCTTCTTTGCTGACCTTCGGACAGTCATGCTTCAAGTGATCTGGAGAACCACACTCAAAACAAGTTCTAATTTTTCGCTCTATAGAGCGGTTAGAAGTTGATGATGTAATTTCTTTTACTTCCTTTTCGGCCTTTGCTTCATTCAGCATCCGTTGCATTTTCTTCATTTGTTCTTCCAGTTCATTGATCTTTAGATCAACTGCTTGTGTACCTGCACTGGAAGTTCCTTCTTTCGAGGGAGATGCTGAAGTAGGTCTTTCTGATTTATAGAAAGGTCTCTTTGTTTTGAATTTGTTGTAGTCCTTTTTAGCGAAGTATGCTAAATCCTCAGCGTTCCCAGCATAGTTTGAACCAGCTTGTGCTACAGCTATTTCATTCTTCTTCGACTGATGTATAATAAATTCATGAGCTTTAAGTTGTGCAAATACCTCAGATGTAGTCATTTTGTTGAGGTCTTTCTCACTCAAGCTTGTTACTTTTGCGAACCAGTCGTCTCTTGGATAGAGTTTGGAAATGATTTTATTGTTCATTTCCCCATTGTCATACTTCTTTTCAAGATTCCTTAGCTCTTCAATTATTGTATTGAAGCGTTCCTCCATGGTTTGAATAGTTTCTCCTGCACGCATAGAAAAAGATTCATACTTATCTACAGCTACCTGTAGTTTGTTGCGTCTCATTTGTTCCGTTTCCTGCGAAGACTCGCACACATAGTCCCACATTTCTTTAGCAGTTTCCATGTCAAGTGCCTTGTCTTTCATCAATGTTGGAAGAGAGTCAAGAATGAGTTTCTTTGCTACATGTTCTAGTTGAGCTCTCTTCTTGTCTTCACTGGTGTATTCGTCAAATGGTTTAGGAACCATTTCAGGTCTTGGGGGTCTTGGTTCTCCTCCAGCAGCATCTTCAGCACGTCCTTGTCCTATAAAAGTGTTAACTTTCATAATCTGGATAGGACCTCTTAACAGTATGTCAGCCATCTCAGGGTGTATGCTCTGAAGTTGTATGAGAGCCATCTTCTTCCAGGATGAGAAGTTCTCTCTGTCATACTCTCCAAGGGAATGGTTCATCATTTTGTATGCTCTTTGGGTGATTTCCTGAGCTGAGAAAAAAAAAGTATAAAAGTGCAAGGAAAGCGATAGATCTGGTCTTAAAGCGACTCAGAAGCAGTCGGTTTTTCAACCTCCTGCTCTGATACCACTTGT
>JAPKLW010007277.1:0-15418 GCA_026898455.1 Plectranthus barbatus
ACTACTTTGTACAGGATTTGTGATCTCCTAGAAAGCAAGCATTCGAAGAGGTTAAATCTTATGTCTTGTTTTTCAGTTCCATTTTCTACATACTCAACTGTAGGAGGAATATATATCCTATAATTATTAAATTGAGCTTCATTTCAGCTCCTAATTCAATCTTAAGTGGTTCTGCATGTTGCTGGTTGCTGGTAGCTGGTGGTTGTTTGCCAGCTGCATTCATTTGTCGACCGACTTGGGAAGATCTACTTGCAGATGGTTTGCTCTTCTTTGCGTTCACCCTGTCTTATTGCTGCTACTCCCATCCAAGTCCGAGTTACCATTGTCGGTTTGAGCTTTCTTATTGCCTATTACCGGTTTATCTTTTGTATGAATTCTTTATTTTCCGAAAAGTTTTGTTTGTTAAATTGTCATTACAAATGAATCTACTATGAAGTTTTATTATTATGTTAATTATTTTCTTTGTTGTTTTTGTAACAGATTTTTATGTATCCGAAGGAATGAAGACGACTTGATGACAATTTTTTTTGTTTAGTGTTAAATAGTACTGTACATAGCTACTCTTCTTGTAAGAGGTTGGAAATTGTTGGTTTTTCTTTCAGTTAGGATGATTCAATTTGATAATTTTTGTATTTTGATATTTACCAAATCTGAGTTCATTGTATTTAAATTCATCTGAATAAAATATTTAAATTGTAACTTGAATCAAATTTGAGTTCAATTAGTACACAAAATATGAATTTAATTAGTAAGATCATTATATGATTTTCTTATCCATGCATATAAGAATGTTCAAGTATTTGTAGTCGCAGTAAGTGGTGTGAGCAAAAATAAATAATCCAACAAATTAATATGTGAAGTCTTAATATGTTTATTCGCATAATGTGGTGTTAGAAAAAATAATTTAACCCAACAAATTAGTATGTGTGAGATAAAATGTCTTTACTGACAGTGGGAGATTGTGTAACTTTAAATTCATTTTCCAACACATAAATATGTCATAATATATTAATTATCTTGACACCACTACTGTTGTTATAGGAGTCCATTCTATTGTGACACTTTTTTGGACAACAGTATGTAATAGTGTCACCATAGTAACTTGTGTCACAATAGCTTCTATTTAATGACAGGTAACACTGTCAGGACATCCATATTTTGTAGTAGTAAGTAACTAGCTCAAAGGGGCTAATCAAAGGATGAAACATCACAAGGGACAGTGTTTGGGATAATTTGGCTAACAAAGACGGCCTAAGATAATTTTCTATCATTGTTCACACTATGCAGCCTCGAAACAGAACAAAAGCAAGTTCTAGAGGAACGGAAACATACATGCGAATCTCACATCAAATGAAAAAAAGGTTAAATTCTCACTTCTGTTCAAATATTTCTTCTTTAGTCAATTTCAATCTACTCAAACATCATGCAAGAGTAAATTTCAATTAGACCCTATCATGCGGTTTTCTACATTCATAGGCAATCGACCACAATTGAAATCAAATCAAACTCATCTTGAATCAATTTCAACTCGCAATTAGTTCAAATGGGTTCAAATATTCAACAATTTTCCTCATCACTATATCCATATTTTTTCTAGGCAAAGGGCAGGATGGAGAGCCATGTGTAGGATGGAGATTCATTGGAAGAGTGAAGATATTTTGAGAGCAAAGAGAGAGAAAATAGAAGGCAACAACCATTCTTCTTCAACAAGCCACAATTTTAGAGAGAGGAAGTTTGGGGGCTGCAGCGCAGAGATGGAGGAAGAAGAAGAGCAGCAGCTGGACACATTGCTGCTGGTTTTTCTGCATCTCCATTTATGTTTTAAAATGATAGGATGAATGATAGTTGGATTTTAGCCATTTTTATTTATTTTCTTTTTAGTTTGAACATGAGCTAAACTCCTAATGCTTGGGTTGTTGACTGGTTTATTTGCTTGAATATATGCTAAAGCTGTTCTTGTTTCAAATCTGGTGTTTGATTATGATTTTGGTTTGTTTGATTCCTTAAACACGACGGTGGCAAGGAATATTTCACCTAGGGAGACCAAAAGGAGATCTAGGCTTAGGAAGTCATAATCAATCTTGAATTCTTGTGTAGACATACAAAGAACTTGAGACTTGTAAGAACCCCTGTTTTGATAATTTCATTTGAAGATTAATTATGTCATAGACATATGAAGATTAATAAGAATATGCAGATCTAGTAGTGTGAAAACATGCTAGGCAGTGTAGAGAGAGGTTACAAGACCCAGAATTGATGTCTGACCCATGCTGCAGCATATAAGAAAGTAGATAACCAAAAGTTAGCAACCCAAGTGTATTTGCTCGCTTTGTTAAACCGTATTTCTGAAATATTTATGGTCATAATTTGGTAAGAACAATTATTAATCATTTTAGCTTTAATTGGTTTTATCATTTACGCATTTCTGCAATTTTAGTTTAGAAAATCATCTCACAAACCTATTTTGCACTCAATATTGTGTGCACGGCTTGATTAAACACTCACTAGGGTTCGATATCTGATCTCCTAGACTATATTACTTGTCGATTGCGTATACTTGCGCATAGTTCTGTAGTTACCCTGCTGCAGCAACAACAAGTTTTTGTCAGGCCAAACACAAACTGCCACAACCAAGGTGCAGATATTAGAGTACAGCAAAGACTCAACACCCTAGCAAATCAAAGTGTGGTCAACTCATACCCCTTAAACTTCCCTTAGGTTTAAGATCATAACAAGTATGTTGAGATTTGGCTCATTCATATGTCAATGAGAATGACACATCTCACTATTGATCTCATCAATACTTGAAGATGTACCGACACATCAAGTAGCTAGGATAAGCTAATTTATACACTGATGTGTAGCAGCCCAAATTGACAGTCTATCTAGGAACAATCTTAGTCGTGATATTGTTTATATCTCGTTAGTTCAAATGATTCATATAATCCTCTGTGATCTCCAACTCACCATATGATCATCCATATAGGCGAGTTAAAAGGATATTATTGTTCGTATTGTGTGTTTGTTTTATCAGATAGCAACTATGTTGAAATAACACATTTATGACGACTAGTGTATCAAATATTTTATTATTACGAACACACTTAATCATAAATACTTTTAGTACACAATCCCAACATAGTATACTAATAACAAAGAACGTCTATGAATTAATTAATTCTCATATTCAACCTAGAATATAAGTAATTAATATTAATTCATACCACCAGAGAATCAAAACTGACCTACCTCTTTGTTACCACGTTTTGAAGAACGGTGTTGGTCCCCAAATCAGAGTTTGTAAATGCACAGTGGAAACATTTAAGGATCTTGCACTTATCCAAACTTGTGATTCTGTACCAGTTTGGTTTGTCAAGACTTAACTTTTAAGGTCAAAGTAATGATTAATCAGTTTGAATGTATACTTCAACACTTCAGTGTTGGGTTTTAAAGATACATAAACTAATCACAGAACGCTATAAATGACACAAAGTTTATAGTGGTTCACACACAAAAGTACCACGTCCACTCTTCAAAAAAAGTCTGGAAATCCACTAAGTGTTGGATTACAGAGTGCTCCCACGATCTATCACTAGTTAGTGAGTGCCTCGTCCACCAGTCCACTAGTTCACTTGCCCAGTCCTCTATCGTCCTTCACTTCTCAGCTTCCTGGAGTGTGGGCACACCACGTAGCCTCCAAGCCAGAATTGTGGTTTTTATAGTACTCCCCAAAACTGACTGTCTTGCAGCTAAAACCCGTGATAGTAAAGGTACAGAGTCTACTTGACTGTTGTATTCTTTCTTGGAGAGCAAGATCACCAAGATGAACTCAAGAACGAAATGTTCTGAGTCTCGTGTTCACAAAGTGACATATGGTATGCTTGTGAAAATCCTTGAATGGTTGACTATAAATTTCTGCAAAGTTTTGGCTCGCTTCAAAGTTCGGTGAAGTGTTGGTGAAGGTAACATTAATCTTTTGAAGTCCTCGGCTATTTATAGGTGAAGATTATGATATTAGAATAATAGAGCCGTTTAGAGACAAATCGGATGTTGTCAAATCCGATGCATCTATCATCTGCGACGGGTAGGTACTTTTCCACGAAATCCAGTACATGTTCTTATTTTTTCTAACTTTGAGTGTTGACTATTCACCTTTGTGTCAGAACGGCACTTTAATCAGTCTGAGGAATCTAGACTGAATTATTGAATCTTCAGACTTTAAGGAATCTCCGATCCTTAAGTCTGAGCTCGTCAGTATCATTTCTCAGATGATTCTTCTGATCTTTATACACGGGGATTGGAACTTGAGATTCCATGCTTGTGTCATCAGTCTGGCAAGTCCATACTGGCTGAAGTCACTAGTTTGAACATCGATCCCCAAATTGGCAAGTTTGATATCTGAAACTAGTGAGTTTCTAGACTGATGAATTCCCAAACATGTCAGTTCCAAACTGATGAGACCGAGACTGATCCATTCCATACTGTTTTTCTGTCTATTAGAGCCATTTGCGCATCTACAAACTGATTCTTCAGTTTATTTTTTCGATAAGCTCCAATTACAACTCAATAAAAAGATCTTACAGGACTTTTAGATTTGTGATATAAAAAAAGTAAATAAAAAAAATAATAATAATGAGCTAATCTGGAGACATTTTAGACTGATTTTGACCCACCAAAATGCAACAAAAAAAGGATAAAAGAAATTTCTTACAATCAAATTTCTTAACAATCTGGTTGAATGACATGAGTATATTCCCATATTTAAAGCTAGACATTCACTAATTAATTTAGACACTGACATGCCTACAAATTTATTAATATCTTTTATTCCTAAGTTATTATACTCCAACTTAATCAATGTACATGACTTTAGCATAATGTACCTTCTGAGCTTCTAAGGGAATGTCACCATCCTTTACCGGATATTATTACCTAATTACAAAACTAGAAATCAGATACAAGATGATATAATACAAGATACAGATATATATAAGTCCATGAAAGACTCTCCACTATAGTGTCTCAAAGTAACACACAAAATTGTAATATCTCATGAACTTTCATTAGGCTTTCATACATTCTTTGTGAGTTCGACATTACCGAGTTATAAATTATTTGTCACTCTTTATAATTTTTGTGTTAGATTTAGTAGCGATCAATCTCTATGCCGGTTCGGGAGCTGAAGCACCGCGTCAGTATGGATATTACGCTCCCTCACAATATACTCAATTTTGAAGCTTCAAATCAAGTGTTTTGTGACTTAACCAGATTCAGATACGGTTGAATTCTATATTCACAAATGATTTTGAATAGTAGTGTAGTTCAAACGAGTTGGGCGAAATAGCATTTTATTTCAGTACAAGATAACCTATTATTCGCGAATAAATAAGTTTTTTGTTGTGTTAATGAATTAATTAGAATATATATCCAATCAAAACAAACTTTCTAAGCACGTTAAATTTTAGAAACGTAATTTGGAGATATTAACAACGAAATATCATATTGATTAAAATTCGTTATCTACTTATAATTGATGACTTATTATCTTATTACGATGAAAAGTTTGAATGCAATAAAATATCTTATAGATCAATTAACATTTCCATCGAATTTGATAAATGAGAGTTTATTCACAAGTTTACGAGTTTAGTTCGTTACCAATTTTTTTATTCATTTACAACCCTAATCTTTAAGGTTATGCATGGGTTTACATAAATTTTCATTTAAAATTTAATTCACTTAAATTTTTTAGTTATATATTATGTAATTTTAGAAATAATGATCTCAATTTATTTATTATTTGATGTGCAATGAAAAACTAATGGCACAATTTATATTTGATAATACGCTTTTATGTATAGAATATATAAAAATTATATGTAATGTAAATTGTATAAAGAAAGAAGCAATTCAACGTAGACAAGTTTGTCTATTTTTTTAGAATGCAACCGATAGATGTTAACACACTAATAAATAAGACATGGTACACCTCAAGTGTGTATCACTGCGTTTTATTTATATTATCTTCAGCATCTCACATCCACCTCACATTTCAATTGCCACCATTTTCATGTGGTGGCCCCCCACCGCCATGCCTGCCACCATTTCCACCACGCCCTCCACCACCACGTCCGCCATTTCCACCACGTCCGCCGCCGCCGAACCCTCCACCATTTCCACGTCGGCCTCCTCCGCCGAACCCTCCACCATTTCCGCCGCGTCCGCCGCCGCCAAACCCTCCACCATTTCCACCGCGTCCGCCGCCGCCAAACCCTCCGCCATTTCCACCACGGCCTCCTCCGCCGAACCCTCCGCCATTTCCACCAAATCCTCCTCCACCATACCCTTCATATTTGGCATCAGTCTCCTTAGCTGTGTGAGAGTGTATTTAGTTTAGTTCAATATAATGTATCAAAAATTACACTGAAATCACCAACTCTTGTCAATATTTTGTATTTTTGTCATTATAATCATGGCATGCATGCAAGTGACTTTTCACGAGTGTAAAATGAAGAAATTAAACACCCCTCTCTTTTAAAAAAAAAAAATTAAAAATAAAAGAATATGCTGCTTACAAGGATCGACGGCATCTGAAGTCTCAGAAAATTCCCTAGCTGTAGCGATTTGTGAGGAAACAAGAAGAGCCGCAGCTACGAAAAGGCCCAGCAAAATTATCAATTTGGAACTCATTTTTCGTTTTTTCTTTGGTTTTGGATGAGAACGTTGAAGACATGGCTTATCTATTTATAGACAAATCTAGTGCAACAAATATGTTCAATCACATATTTAATGGGGGTGATGAGTCAGCATTTTTTATTTGTTGGTTGTTCAATGCATGTCAATAAATGAGTCAAAAGAGCCTACCAAATCCATGACTTGTGTTTAGTCATAACTCGATCGGTGTGGTCCATATATGCAGGACTTTCTTACACACTGCATTCACACCACCAGTGATAATTCATGATCCAATATAAATCCATAATATAACTTCCTCCATCCCAATTAAGTAGTCTCATTTTCCCTTTTAATCTATCCTATCTAATTGTCTAATTTTTAAAAATGACAAAATTTTCCAAATTTACCAATAAAATATTAATTCTACTGCACTCACAAACATTAATAACTGTTCTTAAGAAAATGAGACTACTTAGTCGGGACGCAGGGAGTAATAGTTATGAATTTAGATTTATAAAATGCGGACTTTATTGAATTGATATGATAAAATTATAAAAATTTTGGATTGAATTCGAATTGCAAACAAACATCCATTCATAAATTAATAAAAATAATCTTATCTTTATTTAATTATATATATATATATATAATAATTAATAGATTGAATTGAATATATTAATTTAAGTTTAGGGTTTATTTAAAAATTCAAATTTCTTTGTTTTTCATTGTGGTTGTTCCTTCTTTTTCATTCAGCGCCAAAAATGTATTTATTTATGTATTCATTATATTTTTAATGTTTATTTTCTTCATACTAACAAAATTTAATAATTTTCTTTTTTAGTTTATATAAGAAACTGAATTTCAGTTTATCCATTTACCTTGATGTTTTGGTGTGTCAAAACTGACTTTAGCTTTAAGTTCTAGAGTGTTTCTAAATGTAATCCTTGTATAGGGTTTATTGAGTTGTAATAGACTAGAAACTGAAGGTGAAGATCGAGCAGACAAAGTTTCAATCTTGAAAGGGAAATTGTTAGAAACCAAAGCTCGACAAGACAAGAATCAAGTTTCAGAAGTTAAAGAAGAGATGCCAAGAAACTTAAAATGATGAAGACGAAGTTTTGTGCTTAAAACTTAGAATGTCCAGAAAAGTCAGTTTTTTGAAATTGAGTTTTCCTGAAGAAAAAAGGAAACTTAAAACTGACTTTGGAGAACGACAATTTTAAGTTTCAAATTTCAAGAGCACGTGAAAAACAATGAGGCGCAAGGAATCTGAAGTCAGACTCAAAATGTCGAAAATTCAGTACGAGGAAACTTAGACATAGATTCCTCGGACTGAAACTTAGTCTGACAAGAACAGGTAGAAAGTACACTGCCAAATGTCAAAAGTAGATGGTAGATTAAAAGAATGGACAACCTTATCTTTGTCTCTAACGGCTGGATCTCATAGTCTAACGAGCAGAATTCAAATTGTCATCCAACCCAGCCTATAAATAGCTCGACACTTCAACAAAATCAAAACAAGAATCTCGCATATAACTGAGCTAAAATTTTGCCAAACTTTCAACTAAAAAGCTCTCTGAATCTCCATGTTATCTGAACACGAGACTTAAGTCTTTAACCTTAAGTTATTCCTTCCGTGCATCTGTCTAAGTGCACGAGGCTAAAGTTCTCAAGCTTAGTTACCTTAATTGGGGATTATTACTTTTCAAGTAATAATCACAACAGTCAGTTTCCTACTCTGGGATTCTCACGATAATAGGCGATTGCCAACCAATCTTAGTTCTGGGAAGAACAGTAAACATCCAGTCATCCAGATCGAAGGCTGCGAGTTGCGTCCTCACTTCAAGTTGAAGAAGAAGCGGACTACAAGGAGTTTCTGGAAAAGTGATATTAGTAGAACGAAGGACGAGGTTTCCGACGAGCTAAACCATAGATCTTGAGAAAGCTTGTAATCTATGACTTAGTGGATTACTGGATTAATTTTCGAAGAGTGGACGTAGGACTTTGTTTTTGAACCACTATAATATCTTGTGTTCTTTACTGCTTACTTAAGTTTTTGCATCTTAAGTTTATTGCTTATTTGAAACCATCAATACTTGGCTAAGTATTGAAGTGTATATCTTGAATTGAAACTTAAAACTTACTGATCTTAAAACCAAGTTCAAGTTAGTTTTTAAAACAAGTGCAAGTTTATTTAAAACATCCGCTGCATATATTTGTAGCGCAGGTTGGTCCTTACAGGCTGGTCCTTGTTGAGTCGCTTAGGACCAGATCCATACTTCCTTGCATTTGTTGTTTGCCTTTGTGTCTTAAGCTCAGGTATACAGATCATGGATGACGTTACAAATCTTCCCAAGTATTCCACAGAGACGTACAACATTTGGAAGAAGAGATCTCTGATCATGCTAAGAAATATCCATCTGGAGATGGTGGATGTGATTGCCAACGGACTGATCAAGATCATCGAGGTTAACACAGCTTGGAAGAGTCAATGGCCGGGAGATTATAGAAAAACTGCAAGCTGAGTGTACCACCGACGATAAAGCTCGTGCCCACCTTGATGCAGTGGCCCTCGAGCTGATTCTACAGTCCCTATTGGAAGCTTTAGTTATAAAAGCCCTGGAATATGACAATGCCAAACATGTATGGGATTTTCTTGGTACTTTGTGTCAGGAAATGGGTTAGATGAAGTGGAACAAGATGCAAATGTGCGTGGACAAGTACGAGTCTCTTGAACAGCTTCTCAGAGAAAACATCAAGTTAATGGAGGCTTGTTTCAACGCCATTGTCTACGAGCTTAAGAAATTGGGGAGAGAATATACAATCACTGATCTTAATGCCAAAATTCTCTCAAAGATGCAAAAAGAAGATAGGTTTGTCAGAAGCACAAGTTTAAAAGAGACAGATTTGTCGAAGATGTCAATTATAGATGTGTTTGCTCAGTTACAAGCACATGAGTGGGACATACAGATTGCAAACATAAATAAGATTTCAGAAGTACAAGTTCACCTGCCAAAGAAGATGCGACCTTCTTCGTAAAAAGAGAATTCGAGAGGAGACCACAAAAGTCGTATCAAGCTGATAGATCAAGTGGTCAAGCCTCTGCATTCAAAACGATTCCTACAATGTCATATCCACAGAAGAAGGAAGAAGAAAGCGCAATTGCTGAGCTTGAGTAGCAGATAAGGAAGCTAACAAAACTTCTTGAGAAAGCTAAGGCCAAAAATGAAGGTTCACAAGGAAGTGAACAGAAATTCAGTGAAAGGCCACCCAAGGCTTGCTTCGAATGCAACTCACCCACTCATCTCAAGCATGAGTGTCTACTGGTTTCCAAGGAAGAAAGAGAGAGCTTAAAAAGGATTTTCAAGAAGAAAGCTTCCAAGGTGGTAACAAAAGCCATGTTGTCGAGAACCGAAATTCCAGACATCTCCGACAATGATGATGGATATTATACATCGTATGATGAAGCTGAGCAAGATGTCTTCTTAGTGCTCATGCCCAGACATGAAGAAGAAGCATCAGATGCTAAAGACGAAAAACCAGAAGCTGAGACTGAGAAATTGGTAAATAATTCTAACTTAGTTTCTAATTCCATTGCATGCATCGAAGAGGGCACTGAATCTAAATGCTCGGACTTAGATGATGTCACTCATGAAATCCTTTCTAAAGAGTTCTATAATTATAAAAACTGAAAAATGTTTTGGATGGAGAAAATGACTCACTGAAACATAAAGTTCCTGATTTGACCAATGAGATCGAAGGATCGAGGTCACTCAGTGAGGAGCTGACTAAACTAAAAGAAGAACATTCCTCTTTGCTAAAAAATTTTCAAATCATTCTGAGGAATGTGACTCTTTAAAACTAAAAATTGCAAGTGATCAAAAATGTTTTGCTCACTCTACTCAAGCACTAGCAAAGTTTCAGAGGCCCTAAGTATTCAGAGAGATCCAAGTGATAAAATAGGGCTAGATTTTTTAGAAAATACTCCTAGCAACCACGCATCTACTTCTGAAACTGGAAATTTAAAGATCATCATTTTAAGGGAAATTCAAGTTTAGAAGTCAAGTTGCTAGGCAAAGGAGTTGTTCAAAACTTAAGTTCGGCCAATCATCGCAAAAGGAAAAAGTCAGTTCCAAAACTGAACGCAGTCCCAAAGCTGAAAAATAATTCAGTTTCTAAACTGAATAAACCTGAGATGAAACCAACAATGCTTAAGAAATGGGTGAAGCCATATGTTCCTAATGCAAGGAAACCCATTTCAGCAACTAAAACTAAGTTTTGTAAAAAGTCAGTTTTGCATCCGGATTTCAGAAATCCAAGGTCCAAATATGGGGAACACCTACTTGAGGTCTAAGCCCAAATAAAATTCTTTTTCAAGCGCTAAGAAAACTACACACTCGGGGACTTAGTTTATGAGACTCTAACAGTAACTTAATTTTGAGAAACTTAGTTTCCAGAAACTAAGTTTCCCGAAAGAGTTCACAAACAGCCACCACTCCTTCTCACATGTATCCAAACAACATACATTATTTCAAAAGGAAGGGTAAGGTGGAGAAGAATTCACCTGTTCTTAAGGAGAAACAAGTTTAGATTCCCAAAGGGTAGATCCAAAGGACTAACACAGCAGGACCCGCAGAAGCTCGGGTACCTAGAGTCTAACTTTCTCTGTGTTGCAGGTACATGAACACCAGAGTTATCTCAAGAAGAAAAAGTCAGCTTGGATCCTGGATAGTGGGTGTTTGGCCCACATGATCGGAGAAAGAGACTTACTCTCGCAGCTGAAAATGGCGAGATGACCCCAAGTAGTATTTGGCAATGATTCAAAAGGGAGAGTCATAGGCAAAGGATGCGTGGAGTGCAATTGCATAACAATCCAGAATGTATCCTTGGTTACCAACCTCATCTACAATCTACTGAGCATTAGTCATCTTATCCAAAGTGGATATGAAGTGATCTTTGCCGAAGCTAGTGGCTTATCAAAGGCAAAGACTCCAAAGAGGTCATACTGAAAGGAATCAGGAAATAGAGTCTCTACATCGTGGATTGGGAGAGCGGTCGAGATGACACTTTCCTTGTCACAACAAGCTCATCTCAAGAAAGAACTAATTGGTTGTGGCACGAAAGACTGAGCCACCTCAATATTCAGTCAATCAGACACCTTGCCAAGCACAAGCTGGTGGAAGGACCTCCACAAACCAGATTAAAAAAGGAAGGTGTATGCATAGCGTGCAAGATGGGGAAGCAAACCAAAACTTCGTTCAAAAATTACCCCATCACAGCGATCATAGATTGAATCTTGCAGCTATTGCACATGGATCTATTCTGACCAGTCAAGCCACCCACCATCGGAGGAAAGAGATTCATTCTTGTAGTTTTCGATGACTACTCACCACAAAACTGATGAACTGACTCTTAATGCTTATTCAAATTCAGATTTTGGAGGATGCAAAATTGATCGAAAGAGCACAAGTGAAACTTGTCAGTTCTTAGGCCACGAATTGATAAGTTGGTTTAGCAAGAAGCAGCATTTTATAGCTATATCAACAATCGAAGCTGAATATGTAGCTGCTGCAAGTTACTGTGCTCAAGTCCTGTGGATCAAACAATAATTGCTAGATTAGGAAGTCGAAACTGGATGTGTGCCTATTTACTGTGACAATAGTAGTGCTATATGTATCACCATGAATCCACTACACCAATCAAGGATGAAACATATCGATATCCGACATCACTTCATCGGAGATCATGTCAAGAAAGATATTTTGATGGAGTACATCAGAACAGAAGATGAACTAGCAGATATCTTCACTAAACCACTCCCAGGTACTCAATTTAAGGATCTCTGCATCAAACTTGGATTGCTAGAGTTTGATGAGATCTCAATCGAAGAGGATTAGTTGTGGAATAAAACTGTGTCACAGCTCTCAGTTTTTAGTATCTGGATTTCTTCTTATTCAAATTTCAAAGAGAAGTGAAAAAGATGCAGATTAAGACTGATTCCCAACTCTTTGTTTTAAGGCTTGATAAATGTTCTAATTAAATTTTCTCAAGATCGGCGAAATCCAATTTGAAGAGGAGTGGAAGCAGATTAAAACTGAGTTCCAACTCTCACTTTTCAGTTTTCACTCATTTCTATGTTTTCAATTTCATGGTTCTATACTTAGCCATTTTTATCACTAAGTGGTATTGGCGAAAAACTGAAAAACTGACTCTTGAAAACTAAGTATTGGTTTTTGGGATTTTTGATTTTCTTGAAGAAAGGTTGTAGACTTAAACTGAGTTCAAACTCTCAGTTTAGAAACTGAACTAAAATGTAAGTCATTTTTCAGTTTAGGAGGCGGGAGGATTTGAATTCAAACTAGTGGCTTATTCGATACGTCACATTAAATGCTAAACAGATTCCACTCAATCCTGACATCCCATTTGGCAAACCCCGCTCCCCTGCGTCAGGTCAAGTCTGACCAGTCCAACCGTTGGCTTATCTCATCCGTTGATCAAATCCTATTGACTTAATCCAAGCCGTTCAAACTTGATTTTTGAATCCTATAAACAGGTAACCTATTTCTTGTGGTTAATCTTTACGAATCCTAGCCATTTCTATTCTATTATCCATACTCATTTCCAGAAAATTCCCTTAAGCATTCAAAGCTCTCGACATACATTCCCCTCAATTACTGCCAATCATTAGCATTTAAGATGCCGAAAGGAACATCTACCCAGAACCCAGAACAAGTCATTTCTACGTCAGGTCGTAAAGAAACTCCATCTGTAGATCACTACATCTCGTACTCTCAAATTCTGAAACTAGCCAAAGATCACCCTGACAAGTTGACTCTAGAGTAGAAACGGGCTTCTTAGGTGCATAAGGAGAAGATTCTATTTATGGATCAAATTACAAATCTCTGTAGACTCATCTGGGACAGAAACTAAGAATGGAGGAGTTGATCTATTTCCTTTCCGCCAAACCGTAGAGGTTTCATCCATATCTGGTTGCGGAGTTTTACGCAAATGTTGTGATGGCAACCAATGCGAAGTCTTTCAATACATCTGTGGTGGGTGTGACGATCAGGGTCAATCCATAGCTGCTGAGCCAAGTCTTCTATCTTCATAATGATGGTGTTCAAATCCATACCTATCTGCAAGGTGGTGGTTACCAGCAAGCTCGAAAAAACATGGAAAGACATTGGGCAAAGTGGAAGAAAGAGTTTGTTAAGAATGATTGAAAGATAAACCACAAGACCAACGAACTTGATCCCTTCTACAAATTCCTAAACGACATCACAATTAGGTTGCTGCAATGTTATGTTGGATCCTTTTCTGAGATGAGTAAGAAAAAGTACTATGTTCTGATGGCCTTAGATAATGAAGTGCATTGCAAAAGTGCAGAGTTCGTGTTTGAAAGGTTGTTGGATAATGTACAGAGGAAGCTCACCATACCAGAGAAGGGCTTTTTTGCCACAGGCGTAGGCTTTGGCCCGAAGGTGAGCTACCTGATTGAGAAGTTGGTACATGTGGTGGATGATGGAGGACCACTGTTGTCAACTGACTTTATTCCTATGAGGCATGATCTAAAAGAGGAGATCAGTGATGAGGAAGGAGATGGTGATGATGAAGAGACTAAAACTGAGATGGAAAGAGAAGAAAGTTTTCAGAAAGCAATGGAGGATCTCCCACAACTGACCAATCTTGGGGGAGATACGAGCAGGCCATACAAGAGGCTGCAAAAGAAATACCAATCAGAGTAGGAACCGAGTTTAGAAAAGGGGAGGTTTGAAAGTGTAAGTATCCCTGTTGTTGTGAAGAAAAAGAAGACTCCCACTTCCAGGCCACTAAAGAGATCCCTGAAAGAAGGGGAGAGGACTGCTGTTGAAAGGGGCAGCAAGAAAGCTCATACTGAGGAAGAGCAGAGAAGGATAGCAGAGGCCGATGTTGAGAAAGCTAATCTGCCGAGAGGGGCAGGAAGAAAGTGATAGAGCAGACTGATGATATGTGTGTAAAATGACCTGTTTTTCGATTTGTGAGTGTGCATGTTTGTGGCCATTTTACCCTCATATCATATGCTTTCGTTGTTCTTTTGTCTTGTTTTCGTGTTTTTGTGTTTGAAATGTTGTAGGACGTGTTTTGAGCATAATATAACATATTTTGTGGACTTTTGGAGGAAAATCGTCCGAGTTTGGAGTCCGAGGAGGTTAGGTTCGTCCGAGCGGAGCGAAAGGAGAGTTTCAGAGGCTTGGAGGAGTCGCCCGGCCGAGAGAAGTAGGCTCGGCCGAGCTGAGCCGGACAGAGGGCTCGCTCGGCCGAGCAGTGCAGGCTTGACTGAGCCATGCTGACAGAGAGCAGGCTCGGTCGAGCGGTTCTTGCTCGCCTATAAAAGGGGGAAAATCAGGTAATTGAAGAACTTTTTGCCAAAATTAGAATAACCGTCACAATACTTTTCCCTAGATTCATCTCCAAACCTCTCCCCAATCAAAATCAAGGGGAATCAAGCCACATTCCATCCATTTGGTGAAGATTGAAGAAGGAAGTGAGGTAGATTGGATTCAAAGAAGACAACCGAAGAAGATCAATCATTGACCTTGAAGCTTTGTAATGAATTCTCTTAATTCTCAATTTGTTTTGCACTTAACTCAAGGTATGGAGAACTAATTTCATTAGTGAGTATTGTATAACGGATATTGTGATAGATTGAATCGATTATGCTTGTTTACTTTCCTATGAGTGGTTGATTTGCACTTGAGCTTGT
>JAPKLW010007278.1:5069-15414 GCA_026898455.1 Plectranthus barbatus
CTGACATCCCTGCTTCGGGCCTTAGGACACCATATTGGGTCCTGTTTCGCATTGCCCATGAAATCCTTCTAGGAGAGGAACCTTATGACCTTTGTTTCTCAAGACCTATTTGGCAGGTGATGATGGCCATGGACGATGCTGCTTCCATTGACTGGGCCGGATACGTTTTCAAGAACGTCTGGGAAGCTGTCAAGCTCCATCCGTTCATGCCTCTGCGGAATGGGATAAAGCTCAGCTGGTTGATGGAGAAGTACTTTCCAGAGATCGCTGACGGTCCATCCAACCTTCAAGGGGCTGATTTCTATCCCTATAAGTCTGTGTCGCCTTTCTATATGAACTCCATAATAAATCTTGTATTTCCTTTTGTATTTTGGCCGAAGATGCCGTCTCTTCCTTTTGTAATGAGGACAAGTTCCTCTTTTGAAAATGAATGTATGAATATTTCGTTCTCTTGACCTTTGTCTTTCGAGACAGAGTATAGATGTCATCATCATTTTTCATAGCTTGCTGAGCAGAATCAATTTATCTCCTAAGCATTGATATGGACATATCCATCATTTCGCCATTGGTCAGGCATACTTCATAGAGTTCTTCATAAATGTTGGAAGTAGCATAAGAAAATCCAAGAAAACCAGAAAGAATGAGAGTAATATCTCATTCATCCACAACAATATCTAGTTCCATCATACCCAATTTGATGCATAATTCTTTGAATCTTACCTCTGCAAGGGGCTTAGTGAAGATATCTGCTATTTGATCCTCAGTACATATTCGCTGAATATCAATATACTTCTTTTCTTGATGATCACGAATAAAATGATGTCGGATGTCAATGTGCTTTGTCCTGGAATGATGTACTGGATTCTTTGTGATGCACATAGCACTATTGTTGTCACAATAGATTGGCACGCATTCAGGTGAGATGTCATAATCTTGGAGTTGTAATCGGATCCACAGAATTTGCTGACAGCAACTAGCAGCCGCTACATACTCTGCTTTGGTGGTTGAGGTTGCTACCGAGTGTTGCTTTTTGCTGAACCAGCTAATCAACTCGTGACCAAGGAATTGACATGTACCACTGGTGCTTTTCCTGTCAATTTTGCATCCTCCAAAGTCAGAATCTGAATATCCACTAAGAGCTAGACTGTCGGCTCTTGGATACCAAATCCCTAAGCTTTTTGTGCATTTTAAGTAACGGATGATTCGCTTTGCTGTATCAAGATGTGTCTTGTTTGGTTGAGATTGATATCTGGCACATAGTCCCACAACATATGATATATCAGGTCTGCTGGCAGTAAGATATAGCAGAGATCCGATGATTCCTCGATATAAGGTAGGATTGACTGCATCTCCATCTTTTTCAAGATCTGCTAAACACGCATTGCTGATGGGGATCCTTAAGCTCTTGGATTTCTCTGGACAGTATTTAGCAATGAGATCTCGCGTATATTTCTTTTGATGAATGAATATTCCTTCACTTGATTGGTGAACTTGAAGTCCGAGAAAATAGGACATTCTTCCCATCATACTCATTTGAAAATTACTCATCATTAGCTTTGAGAATTTGTCACAGAGAGCTTGATTCTTTGAGCCAAAGATGATGTCATCAACATAGATCTGTACGAGTAGAATGCTTCCTTCGTCCTTAATTCGAAAGAGTGTTTGATCAATCCTTCCCTTTTTGAAGCCATTGTCGAGTAGAAACTTAGATAAAGTTCCATACCAAGCTCGAGGTGCTTGCTTTAGTCCATACAAGACTTTTATTAGTTTATAGACCTGACTTCCATTCTCAAAACCTGGAGGCTGCTCAACATAGACTTCTTCCTTGAGTTCGCCATTTAGGAATGCACTTTTAACATCCATTTGCATAACCGAGAATTCATGATGCGCTGCATAAGCGTGAAATAATCTGATTGCTTCCAGTCTTGCTACTGGCGCAAATGTCTCATCATAGTCGATGCCTTCACATTGTTTGTACCCTTTGGCTACAAGGCGTGCTTTATTTCTCACCACCAACCCTGATTCATTCTTCTTGTTTTTGAACACCCATTTGGTGCCTATGACATTCTGGTGCTGTGGTCTATCCACCAGATCCCGTACGTGGTTGCGAGAAAATTCAGCAAGCTCCTCTTGCATAGCGTTTACCCAGTCTGGGTCACGTAGTGCATCCTCCACTTTAGTTGGTTCTTCACTTGATAGATAGCATGAAAACATTGTAGATCCTTGTCTGGTCAAGATGGGGTCATTGATATCTCCAAGAACATCTTCTAGTGGATGTGCACGCAGCCATGCTGGTCTGATTGGTTCTCCAGCAGTTCTTCTTCTTCTGAGATTATTTGTCTGTTCTGCATTGACCACTTCATGCTCAGCATCTTGTGTGTTAGGATTTTGATCTTCAATAGGAGGTATTTCTTCAGCAGCCCATCCTTCGGTTATAGGAATATCATGGTCTGGATCTTCTCTTCCAGTGGAATTTTCAGCATTAGGTGCCTCAACATCTGGTATCTCAGCAGCTCTTCTGCCAAGATCTTCACTAGCATTGACTTCCTCAGCGACGCGGATAGGATTGGAGTTTTCCTCATCTGAATCATCTAGCGAATTGGAAATATCCTTTTGGGGGTTGGCCTCAGCATGAACGTTAGCATCACTGGCCTGGTCTCCTGGTTTTGTCTGAACATGATTACATTCATTCATAGACTTATTCGGGTCAAATCGTAAGTGTTCATGACAATTCAGGATCGATTGACCATTGACATCATTAGTCTCATGATTGTTATCCTTTGTCTCATTGATAGCTCTGCGTACTAAAGTAGATTCATCAAAAATAACATTGCATGTTATTTCCACAATCCCAGTAGTCTTGTTTAACACTCTATATCCTTTGTGGGTGGGGTGACCATATCCGAGAAGTACACCCTCATCCGACTTAGGCGAAAAAGTGTTAAGTTTTAACTTTCCGTTATTATGGATATAACATGTTGCACCAAAAGCACGTAGATAATCCAAGTTAGGCTTACGACCGTTATATACTTCATAGGGAGTTTTGTTGAACCGGCCGTTGATCGAGCTCTTGTTCTGCGTGTAGCATGCAGCCATCACTGCTTCGCCCCAATATCTAGCAGGTAAAACAACATCGGCTAGCATAGATCGCACTGCTTCTTTCAGTGTTCGATTCTTTCTTTCTGCTAGACCGTTCTGCTGTGGGGTCCTAGCAGTGGATCTCTCATGATTTATACCGGCTTCCGCGCAAAAATTCATGAGAATGCCGTTGCAGAATTCTGTTCCATTGTCAGATCGAATCCTTTTCACTGTAACTTCTTTGCTATTTTGCTCCTTGAGGATCAACTCAGGTAGAGTAATCTTGACCTCATCTTTGGTCTTCAGTAATCGAACCCATGTATACCTGGAATAATCATCAACTATTACAAGGGTATATATTCTTTTACTTACCGAGGGTGGAGTGACAGGTCCGAATAGATCCATGTGCAATAATTCTAGGATTCTGCTTGATGTATTCTTTTCTTGATTGGAGTGAAATGACGCTTTGGTCTGCTTTCCTTGTTGGCATGCCTTGCAAATGCCTTCCTTACGAAACGTGATGTTTTGAGGTAAACCTGTGACAAGATCATTTCTAGCGATATGGTTGATGGTTTTGAAATTTAAATGATTTAACCTCTTATGCCATAACCAAGTGGTTTCCTCTTTATTTAGTGCTAGAAAGCATGAATGTTATTGACCACTTTGCCAATCAACCACATAAAGTCCGCCTTTCCGAATTCCTCTAAGCTTTACTTCTCCTGTCACATTGTCAGCTATAGAACATCCTGTATGAATAAAAGATACTGTGTACCCGTTTTCGCATAGTTGACTAATGCTTAGCAGGTTGTGTTTGAGATTGGATACGAGAGCAACATTTACTATTCTTAGTCCATTCCGCTCTATGCATCCTCTGCCAAGTACTCTTCCTTTGCTGTTGTCACCAAATACTACAGATGGACCATACAATTTTTGAATGTCTGAGAACAATTCTTCGTCTCCCGTCATATGCGCAGAACAACCACTGTCCAGGATCCACTCATTTGATATGCTTAATGTCTTAGCACTTGAATCCTATTCCTCTTGATTGTCGACTGCAGATTCAAAGGATTGCTCAGCATCAGCGAGTGGTTCACCATCTTCAATGATTTTTGCCATAAAGACCATTAGGGCTTCTTCTTCCTCATCAGTGGGATAATATTCCTCTTCGTTGTCGGGAATATCTGGAACTTCTGTCCTCGTTAGCAATTCCTTTGTTACAGCTCGTACTGCTCGTCTTTCAAATCTCTGACGCAGACGTTCTCTTTCCTCAGGACTTACTTTTGGACAATCATGTTTCAAGTGATCAGGAGACTTGCATTCAAAACATGTTCTTATCCTTTTTTCAGTAGGGTGCTGCATCATGCTCGCTTTTGCTTCCTTTTCGGCTTTTGCTTCCAGAATCATCTTTTGTATCTTTTTCATCTGTTCTTCCAGCTCGCCGATTTTCTTATCTTCATCGTTAACTATAGAAGTTGATGAAGTCTCCTTGGATGATGTAGCAGAAGCAGGTGTGGACTTTTCTTGATTGTAGAAAGGTTTCCTCGGAGATTTCCATTTGTTTCCATCTTTCTTGACAAAGTACGCTACGTCTTCTTGAGTTCCAACGCTTGTGGGATTTGGATGTATAACAGCAGCTTCGTTTTTCTTTGACTGCTGAATGATGAATTCATGTGACTTAAGTTGAGAGAAGACTTCAGCGGTCGTCATATTGTTGAGATCTTTCTCACTCATGCTTGTCATCTTGACAAACTAATCACTCCTGGGGTAAAGCTTGGATATAATTTTGTTATTCATTTCCCATTTGTCATATGTCTTGCCGACATTTTTGAGTTCTGCGATGATAGTGTTGAACCTTTCTTCCATCTCCTGAATGGTTTCTCCTAGAGTCATGGCGAAGGATTTGTACTTGTACACAACGACTTGTAGCTTGTTTCGCTTCATCTGTTCCGTTTCCTGAGAGACTTCGCACACATAATCCCACATCTCCTTTGCGGTGTCATAATCTAGAGCTTTGTTGGACATTAAGGGGGGTAGACATTCCATAATTAGCTTCATGGCGATAAACTCCAGCTGGCCTCTCTTTTTGTTTTCAAGAGTCCATTCCTCATAAGTTTTACTCACCATCTCAGGTCTGGGTTGACCACCAGCGGGTCCAGGGGGTGCAGTGTTGACCTTCATGATTTCAATAGGCCCAATCGTTAGGATGTCCCTCATCTCTGGATGTATGCTCTGCAGTTGGATCAAGGCCTTCTTTTTCCATGTTTCAAATCCATCCTTGTTGTACTTCGGGAGAGCGTGATTAGACATCGTCGTTACCTGAGCTATGTATAATGCCAATACAAGAGACACAAGGAAAGACTAGGATCTAGGTCCTAAGCGACTCAGAAGCAGTCGGTTTTTCAACCTCCTGCTCTGATACCACTTGTTGGTCCCTTATGATCAGAGTCGTCGTGGTTACAGTAAAGTACACACACGAAGTGCAGCGGAATAAATTACGTTTTCTTGTATTTAAATTATTCTCAACTTTATTTTTTGTTAAGGTTTTCTTAGGTTACCTTTTCAGTTATACACTAGTAACGTGGTTACTAGGTTTTAAAACATAATAGCTCGAAAAGCAGTAACAACAAGACAACACACAATTTATAGTGGTTCGATCAAATGATCTACGTCCACTCCTTAGCCAAAACGCTAAGAATTTTACTAGAAAGTATACGGTGTACAAAGAGTTGCCTTTCCTGTTAAGCAATCAGCCTTCTGAAGATCTGTCTGCTTTACAGCTATCTTCCGATAGCTGTAATCAATTTCTTCACAAGAAATTGACTGCTGGATGCTTTCCTTAAAAGGAAAGTGATCCCAATGATTGAAGATTCTTGAACCAGTTCAAGAATCACTCAGACGAATGTCAGACGTAGTGAGACACTCGGAATGTTGAAGGCCTTTGAATATCTCTGGATTGTACCTTTCAACTGGACTGCTCTCTTGCCTTTTTGCTTTTTAGATTCTTTCGTATATTGAATTTTCTGGTTAGAGAGTGAGCAGCTACTACATTTTCTTTTGACTTCCCTTTTATAGTTATGATCTTGAAGTTTGAGTCGACAGATCCGTTTAGACACAACAGATCTTTCTCCTTAAATGCGGGTAGCTATTTACTGATTTTTCTGCTTTTGGACAGGCTTTTCCATCCTACTTCTGACATGGCTAATTGTCGCGCGTTGGTCAGAATGGCGGTGTAGCAGTCATTCTGTTTTGCTTTGCTGAGCTTCTGCTGGTACGGGATGCTGGATCTCTTTCAACATGCTTTTGATCTCCTTGCACAGCGAGTGCTTTGTCTGCTACTCTGACTTGATTTGCTAGCATCTTCAGCAGTCAAGGATGTGTTTGTCGAATGCTGATCTTCTTAGCATTCTTAACTCGGGCAGCCTTCAGCATTGTTCGATGTTTGCTGAGATATTTCAATTGGCCTATTCTATTACAACACAATGTTTTAACCTATACAGGACATTACATCAGTTGCTAAGCTATGCTAAGGTTCAGCAATGATCGACCGTCTACTAAGGTTTGATCCAACAAAACCTTTTACAATAATATCCTAAGGGTAATTTATGAATATTTTCCCAACAATAATCGAGTTGTTATAGTCTAGGAGAAGAGAACTGTCAAAAACTGTGGAAAAGTTTTTGAAAAAGAAGCCGTCAAGACGAGAAAACTCTCAAGGACAAAGGACGAGAAAAAAACTGAGCAGAGTAACGGACGCGGAAAACTGTGCAGACAATATTTCAACTGTCAAGGATCGCATATCAAAGAAAACTGTGGACACAATTTTCATAAAGAAAATGTCGAGAGGCTCTCACAGGTTCAGGTCAAGACAGTTTCAAGTTAAAGGAAGACGTCAACAACAAGATGCCGAACAATCATAATAAAGAAGCTAATGATGAGAGACGGAGGAACACTCAGTTATGACTAACGTACAACAATGTTTGGCGTCTGACACATCAAGTACAAACTGCCCTGCAAAAAGCATCGCAGTGGTTCAGAAAAGGCAGAGGAGTAGGTCTACTTTACAGAGAAGGATGGACTCTGATTGGACATCCTTCGAAATGTCTCTACTGGCTATTTTTAAATCTCCAACTATAAATATCTCGAAGATCAGAGACAACAATATCAATCGAGCTTCTGAAAACTAAGTCATCACTCTACCGAATTTAAAACTCTAACACATTGAAAGCTCTCAACCGAAAGGCATTATTTTCGTGGTTCATTTATTGAGCACGAGGCATTATTGCTTAAGGACTCTTTCAAGATTCTCCGTGTAACCTTGTGTACACGAGGATTAAGTCCTTCGACTTAATCTACTCTCTTGGTGTTCTTACTTTTCAAGTGAGAACACAACAACCTGATTTTCTAAGGAAAGGAAGGTTATCACGGGCAACTGCCAACCAGCATACGTTTTGGGAAGAACTGAACCATCCACACACCGGAGAAGGAGAAGGGAGGTTTGTCCTCAATCCATTTCCGACGACTACCAGTTCTGAGGAGACTTCGAGGTAGTACCTGGCTTCGAGGAACTGAAGAAGGAGTGAAGAACAACAGCCTGGGTGAGTGATCCATTCTGTTATGGACGGTGGCTTCTACAACATTTTGCTATAGATCGTGAGGATTTTATCTTCATTATTTAGTGAATTATCGAATCAATTTCTGAAGAGTGGACGTAGGACTTAAGGCTCCAAACCATTATAAATATCCTGCGTCATTTACAGTTTACTTACTTACGCATCATACAGTTTACAATTGCACTTTGAAACCTTCAACACTTATCTGAAAAGTGTTGAAGTGTATAACTGTTAACTGGTAACCTAACCTGCTGGCCAATAAAAAATGTCGCTCTTAAAACTGTAAAAAACTGAGTGAGTAGAAACTGAGCTGCCTGCGTATTAAGAGTTCCAATAACTGCCTTTATACTTCCACTGCACATCATACGTACTCTGATATGAGACCAACAAGTGGTATCAGAGCAGGTCGGTCTTCCTAGGCTGTCATGTTTGGAGTCGCTTAAGACCGGATCCTTACTTTCTTGCACTCTTAATTGTTTGTTAAGTGTGATTAGCGAGCAAGTTATCTCAAGATATTGATGAGCTATCCAAGCCTTTCCAAGTACAACCCGGAGAAGTTAGAAGTATGGAAGAAGAGGTGTCTCACTCAACTGAGAGCTCAACATCCAGAGATGGATGAAGTTTTGAAGAATGGACCGCTAAAGAACCAGAAGATCCGTATCCCGGTTGGAGGACAAGATGGCCAAGGTGGTGTCCAAATGATAGACAAGCCACTTGAAGAATGGACACTTGAAGACAAGAAGCATCATCAGCTTGACCCCATCGCTCAAGAACTGATTATACAATCTCTCCTAGAATCTCTCATGGACGAAGCCATAGAGAACAACAGTGCTACAGAGTTATGGGATTGGATCAACGAGCTTAACAGGGAAACTGGAGCTATGAAGTGCAATACGAAACAAATGTACGTCGACAAATATGAATCCTTCCAGATGCTGCCAGGCGAAACGATCAAATCGATGGAAGAAAGGTTTAACACCATTGTCAGTGAAATGAAAAATCTTGGAAGAGAAGAAAAAGTGGCTGACATGAACGCAAAAATTCTTTCGAGATTTCCGAAGGAAGACTGGTTTGTCAAAACCACTAGTTTGAAGACCATGGATCTCTAAAAAATGTCAACCAAAGAGCTGTTCGCCGAACTTCAAGCCCATGAATGGGATATTCAGATGGTGAACATGAATGAAGCTGTTAGAACCCCAAATTCAACAGCTGATGGTGATGCAACATTCTTCGTAAAGAGAGACTTCCAAAGGTAACCAAAAAGGCCAGTTCACTTCGAGAAAACTGCCTATCAATCATCACTAGCAAAGGATGCCTCCACCTCAATTCCGAAGAAGAAAACTGAACTGTCAGTTGCCAAACTGGAGGAACAGATGATGAACCTGGCGGTACTTCTCGAGAAGGCCAAAGGAAAAGCGAAGGAAACTCAGTCCAGTGAGCAAAGGTTCACAAAGAGAGAGCCACGCACATGCTATGAATGCAACTCTCCAGACAATCTGAAGTACGAATGCCCCCTAGTTTCTGAGGAGGAGAGAGATAGACTGAAGAAGGTGTTTGAAATGAGAGCATCCAAAGCTGTTGCCCAAACAATGCTCACAAGAACTGAAGTGCCAGACGTACCAGACCACGATGATGGCTATTATACGTCTGAGGATGAGAATGATGAGGAAGCATTTCTTGCTTTTATGGCAGCAATCGATGGAGATGCTATCGACGAAGAAGACAACGCTTCTAACAGCAAAATAGTGGTAATGATCCATCTACAGTCATCTCTTGCATCTGCATGTTTTGAAGAAAATTCTGAATTCAGTCACTCAAATTCAGAAGATGTTTCTCTTAAAAACATCATTAAAGAGGTAGAAAAGTTTCTTGAGATTAAAGATGAATTTGTTAGTGAAAACGCCTCACTGAAGTCAGAGATTTTAGTTTTGGCCGATGAAGTCGCAAAGGCGAGGTCAACCAGTGAGGATTTTGAAAAACTCAAGGAAGAGCATTCAAGACTTCTTAAAGATTTTGAAAATTTCTTAAAAGAGTGTGATTCCTTGCAGAAAATTGGGCCAGTTAAATGTGAATGTAATTTCGAAAAGAGCTCAAGAAAATTAGATGAGATTTTGAATGCTAAAAAACAGTCATCCGATAAACACGAAATTGGATTTTTTGAGCATCAAAATGAAAAGTTTTTGAACAAACATGCATCCACTTCTAGGACTAAGAAAACACTTTTGCGCTCTGTCAAAGCCAATCTTAGCTCATGTCATATGTTGGAAAAGGGAAATGTCAATCTCAAAGAGCCTGTTTGATCGCTATAATTATTTAACAGCGACTTAGCAAAGCTAATAATATAGCGGCAAATGAAATTATCGATCCCTCAGGGAAAGAAATAACGAAAAACCTTAAGTACTAAGTCAAACGTTCTTGAAAACACTGATTAGGAAAATCAGATAAAAAGTTTTGTTGTTTTGAAAATTGCAGTATTTGCTAATGGAAATTAAACAGGAGATTAAAAAGCTTTTGAATTTAAATAAGAGAAGCACAGATTCCAGGGATATCTACCTATCAAGTATGACATGTATGAATGAATTGATTAATTCCCAATTTTAATTCCTCTTCTAGTGAAACATCAGAAAATTATTACGAACTTCTTTGTTGGACAATTC
>JAPKLW010007279.1:0-15414 GCA_026898455.1 Plectranthus barbatus
TTGGGATAGAATTACATAATAGAACATAATGTAGGATAGAATTCCATAAAATTGAAAGAATGGGATAGAATTCCATAAATAGTAAAAGTGTAGGATTGATTAACATAATTATCCGAAAAAAAAAATTGAAAGTTAATTATTCTACTATATATCTAGAGTGTTTTCAACATGAAGTATAATATTTGCGTGGGTGTCACCATTTTCTGCATATTTCTTGTTTTGGCAAAAACAAGCTGTGTAGCTGCAGATAGCGGCGATGGCGAAGAGGGTGTTGCAAAGGTCTTTGCCGCCGAGCTGCAAGGGGCAGTGCGGCGGTTGTACGCCGTGTGAGAGGACTCTCGTCGAAGTGTCGCCGGGGAACTACGTCAGGGTTTGCAGGTGCAAGGCCGCTGCTTCTGCTTCTGTAAAGTTTTGGAAGAAGAGAAAGATGACTTCATTTATTTTGTGTACTGAATACACGACTAACATGTACAAGTTATATAATACTAGGGTTTGCATGAATATATGGCAACTCTAAATACAAGGAAACAAAATAATATAAGTCTGGTATGAAATCACCCAACATATACGGTCAGCACAATATATATGGCAGGAATAATCCTTGATAATCTTAACACTCCCCCTCAAGTTGGAAGGTGAAGATTCCGCAACCCCAACTTGCTTACGAGATATCTGTGCTGATCGAAGCCCAGTGCCTTAGTAAATATGTCGGCAACTTGTTCCGACGTCAATATTTCACTCGGTTCTATTTCCTGTGACTCAACTCTCTCACGCACAAAATAACAATCCATCTCTACATGTTTAGTTCGCTCATGAAAAACTGGGTTCCGAGCAATGTGCCGAGCTGCTTGATTATCACAATAAAGTCTGGTAGCTGCAAATTGCTTTACATCCAGTTCCTCTAAGAGCCATCGAAGCCAGACAATTTCACTAACGGCATTTGCCATTGCACGATATTCCGCTTCTGCGGAAGAACGAGAAACAACGCTTTGTTTTTTTGTACGCCAAGAGATCGGAGCTCCTCCCAATTTAATAACATAACCACCTCGTGAGCGTCGAGACATGCTGCACCCAGCCCAATCTGAATCACAGTATCCTTGCAATACTAATTCCCCTTCGGCTGGAATAAAAATGCCTTGTCCAACAGTAGCCTTTACATATCGTAGTATCCTCATAGCAGCATCAAGATGCGGTTGTTTCGGTGCAGATAAGAATTGGCTCAGAATATTGACTGCGTATAGGATGTCTGGTCCAGTCACACTGAGATAAAGGAGACGCCCGATCAGTCTCCTGTATTGATGCTCATCAACGGCTGCATCTTCTGCGCAGGAGTCGAGGCGATGTTGCTGCTCCATTGGTGTTGTACATGGTCGACATCCCTCCATTCCTGCATCTTTCAGAATGTCTAGAGCATACTTTCGTTGAGTCAAGATCATCCCATCGCTGGAGCGAGCTGTTTCTATGCCAAGGAAGTATCTTAACGGGCCTTAATCCTTGATACTGAATTTTCCGTCAAGTAAGCCCTTCACTTATTCAATTTTTTTTTTTGTCGTTTCCAGCAAGTAAAATGTCGTCCACATACACTAACGCTTCCACGAACGTCTTCCCCCCGATTGAAAATAAAAAGTGAATGGTCAGCACGAGAACGTTGGAAACCCATGTTGATAAGAGTTTCGGTCAACTTGTGGTACCAATTCCTCGGAGCCTGTTTCAGACCATATAGAGACTTTCGAAGTTTGCATACTCGAGTTTCCTTCTCTCTTGCGAAGTCTTGCGGAATCTTCATGTATACATCTTCGTGAAGATCACCATGCAGAAAAGCATTGTTCACGTCAAGTTGGTGAACAATCCAATTCTTCTTTACAGCCACGGTAACAATACATCGCATGGTGACGAGTTTTGCAACAGGAGCAAATGTCTCATTGAAATCAACTCCGGGTATTTGAGTAAAACCCCTTGCGACAAGACGAGCTTTATACCTGTCCACCTCCCCAGTTGGTTTGTACTTTATCTTGTATATCCATTTGGAATCAATTGTCGACTTGCCATGCGGCAGTTCGACCAAGTCCCAAGTGTTGTTGGCTTCCAATGCTTCAACCTCCTTCTTCATGGCCTCTCTCCACTCAGCTTTCTTCACAGCTTGGGAAAAATTTTGTGGTTCATCTTGGGCATCGATGGACGCTAGGAAACACCTGTAGGGAGCAGAAAACCTTTCATAAGAAATAAAATCTGTTATGGGGTGCACGGTGGAGGATCCTGAGTTCGAAGCTGGTTGCGAATGGTCTATAGATTCTGGCACATCGACAACATAGTCTTTGAGATGCTCCGGCTGTTTTCTAGTTCTTTCACTCTGTCTGCGGACAACAAGGTTGTCGTGACCAGGTTGAGCAATATCATCCGTGGTATTATTCCCAGCAGCGTCCTCAGTCTGTGCTATACCTATAGTTTCCTCCCCAGTTTCTTCTTCGACAGGTCTCCTCTGATCCTTTTCAGCGTGGGCATAAGGAAATATGTTCTCAAAAAATTTAACATCCCGAGACACATGTATCTTTCTTGTCTATCGGTCGTAGACCTTATACCATTTCTGTCCTTGAGGATATCCAAGAAAAATAGACTCTCTCCCCCTTTCAGCGAACTTATCGTGGCCCTTGTTTGTATCCTTAGCGTATACTAAACAACCAAAAACCCGTAGATGTTCTATCTTCGATTTCCTCCCAAAAATA
The DNA here is from genome assembly GCA_026898455.1 of Plectranthus barbatus. Taxonomy (NCBI): domain Eukaryota; kingdom Viridiplantae; phylum Streptophyta; class Magnoliopsida; order Lamiales; family Lamiaceae; genus Plectranthus; species Plectranthus barbatus. Next base: position 2,724 of record JAPKLW010007279.1, read on the forward strand.
ACTTCGTATGGCGTCTTGCCCTGGAGCACTTTGGTTGGTAGTCTGTTCATAATGTAAACGGCTGTAAGAACGCATTCTCCCCAGAAAGTCGTAGGAAGATTCGCCTGAAACCTTAAGGCTCTAGCTATCTCCAAGATGTGTCTATGTTTCCTCCCTACTACTCCGTTATGTTGGGGGGTGTGCACGCAGGAGGTTTCTAGGAGAATACCGTTATCTTCATAATAACTTATCATTTCATTTGACTGGAACTCTCCTCCATTGTCGGTTCTTATCCGTTTCACCAATTTTCCGAATTGAGTTTTTATCATGTTGCAATATAGTTGGAGATACCTGCCAGCCTCGGATTTAAATTTTAATAAATAAACCCAAACACCTCTACTGTAGTCATCAACTATCGTAAGGAAATAATGTGCTCCCGTTAAAGAAGGGGTCTTATAACCGCCCCAAATGTCACAATGAACAAGATCAAAACAATTTGAAGTTCGAATACAACTAGAAGGAAAAGAAGCACGAGTTTGCTTTGCTTTCATGCAAGGTTCTCAAAAAACACTACTAACTTCACCAATATCCTGAAGCTTGATCTTGGAAGGGTGGCCTAACCTTCTGTGCCATAAGTCTGTATCAACCATGCCCGAGAAGACTTGTCGGTTGTCGCAAACAGGTTGCAGAAGATATAGACCATCGCATTGCTTACCCGCTCCAATCAGCTTCTTCGAGACTGAGTCCTGCATGATACAACCATTACCAGAGAAAGTCAGAGTGCCGTTTAGTTCTTTTGTGAGCCGACTGACTGATAATAAGTTGCACTTGGAGCTAGGAACATGAAGAACATGATCGATCTCCAACCCATTCGGCAGTTTCATGCTCCCAATACCAGCCACAGCCACCTTGTCTCCATTGGGTATTTTCACAGGCACACCAGTTCCAACACTGGTAGTTTGATTCAGAAATCTCCCTTGGTGAGTGATGTGTTCTGTTGCCCCTGAATCAATGATCCACGAAGTGTTAAGATTCAGAATTTTACCTACCATGTTAGCAGATGTAGCAGAGGTTGATGTGGTTGTGCTGTTATTCAGAAATTCTTTGAGCTGATTAAGCTGCTCGGTTGTGAAGCCGTGTGTTGAAGCACGATCAACATTGGAGGTGCCATCTGCATAAGCTGCTTTATGAACGAATGGCTGCCTTTTGTAAGTCCTTGTTCCCTCTTTCTTCCAAGATTTCCCCCCTCCTTTTCTTTCTGGGTAGCCCACTATTTCATAACAGTTATCAATTGTGTGCCAAAGTTTGCCACAATTGGCACACTGCGGGGGAGTTTTTGCAACATCCTTGACATTCTCACGCTGTTCAGAATTAGCTTGCCTTCGTACCTGGAATGCTGCACCATCCACGGCAGGTTGTCTCGAACTCGTAATGAATTGTTGACGCTCATCTTCAGCAACATGGTGGTACACGACTCCCAGACTAGGTAACGGGGTCATGCTCAACACTTGGCTTCTAATCGTGCTGAACGCGTCGTCAAGTCCCATAAGGAATTCGTAAATTTTCTCCTTCTCAAACTTATCAGCGAATAACTTCGCCATATCACAGGTGCACTTCCCACATGAGCACCTTGGCATTATTGATACAGCTTCTATTTCATCCCAAATCCCTTTCAGTTTCGTGTAGTATGCCGAAACGGACGACTTATCTTGCCGTGTGAGGGTGAGATTCCTTTTCAACTCGTAAGCCTTCGGGGCACTTTCCTTCCCAAATCGTTCAGCCAGGTCTCTCCATATTTCGTGTGCAGTTTTTGCATGTTTCACACTATTTCTGATTTCCTTCTCCATTACAACGAGCCATCCCTTCACCATGGCGTTGCATTGAATCCAAAGAGGAAGATCTGCCGAGTCCTTGTCAGGTTGTTTGAGCGTGCCATCGACGAACCCTAATTTGTTCTTCGCAATAAGGCAATTGCTCATCTCCTCACACCAATCTCCATAGTTCCCATCGTTGAGGAGATCGGTAACAAAGACGTGACTTGGATTATCGGAGGGACCAATATAATATGGAGACATTAAGTCGTTGACAACTCCTTCTTTTGTTGCCATGGCTGATCGGAAACGAAGAACGCGGAAGCTTAGCCGTTAGATCTCGGTTCTGGTACCATGTAAAGTTTTGGAAGAAGAGAAAGATGACTTCATTTATTTTGTGTACTGAATACACGACTAACATGTACAAGTTATATAATACTAGGGTTTGCATGAATATATGGCAACTCTAAATACAAGGAAACAAAATAATATAAGTCTGGTATGAAATCACCCAATATATACGGTCAGCACAATATATATGGCAGGAATAATCCTTGATAATCTTAACAGCTTCATCATAATATGTCATAGCTTAGGACACATATTTGAAGCTCATGTTTTTACTTTATTTAATTAAATTAATTTATAAGTGCTATTTATCCAACCTTACATAGTGAGTATTTTATCTATTTACCATATAGTCAAGAAATCTTATATATAACAATTATAAGAAAATAAAAAATTATTAAAATTCTAGAATTAGAAATATTAACATTTTCATATTTCGGAAATTCTTAGTTCGCCAGTAATTCGTCTCATAAAACCTTAGATTTTATGTTAATTCTCAAATACAATCAATTCATCTTGAGGTTTTACGACTATAAATTTGTGTTTTATTTTATTTTATGTTTTTGAACTCAATATTTTCACCACTACGCCCGGTGATGGGCATATATTAAATTGCAAAACATATCTGTGTAATGTCAAAGTACCAAAAGAGTTGATAATAAAAACATTTGATATATGACAGAATATTAAGTTTCATTCTACATTCAAGAATACTAACTCCAAAAATGAAATGAACTGAAAATGGCAAACTTTGCAAGAAAGCAAAACTCTACTTTAAGATCTCATATAGATTGGAGACATCGCAATTTAATCAAAAACCTGCAATAATCAGAATCGTTTACCAATATTTTTCATATTTTAGAAGTAAATAGATTTCGTATGGATTATTATTTATATAGTTGGGGGTGGCTTGACAAAATGAGTCAAGTTGTAGTGCTAGTTTAATATTAATATATTTTTTCTTATTTTTATAATATTTTATTATTACATTATCATATTCATATTTGTCTAATAATAATAATGATGATAAATTGATAATATTAACATATAAAAAATCTAATCTATTTGAAAATTAAAATAAATATTAAATTAACATTGAATATATTTATTTCAAATATAATTTATTAGATACATGCCATTTTTAAGGATTCACTTAATCAATTTAATTACTTTTGAAAATGGAAATAATTAATTCAATGAGAAATTTATTTTATTTATATAGATAAAAATATCTTTAAAAATGCAATAATATATTAACAATCTATATATACTATGATTGTTTGATATTATTGTTATTAAATCTAAGTCACATATTTAAATCTTAAGATAATAATTTTATTTTATTTTAAAAATATAAATTTTATTATAATTGAGCAGCTTTAGTTGAGTGTTTTATGTTTGTAATGTATATATACATATATATATATCTATAAAAATTATTATAAACGAACTATATAAGTTATGATTATTTGATATATTATCTCTTATATATACGTCACATTTTTTAAATTAAGATAATCATTTTATTATATAAAAATAAATATTATTATAATATAATTGCTTTAAGATTAATAGAATGTCTTGCATTTGTGATATATTTATACATATCTATCTTTATAATTCATTAGATTCTAATATTTTTCAAAAATATATATAGATAATGGAAAATTAAATAAACATATATTATTAAGACAAATTCTTAAGTTGTAATTACTTAATAAACAAATATAAATGTACATATTAATATACACACACACTATTGTTTTACTTTATTTGATTTGGCAGTGCTACAATTTTTTAATATTCACATATGATTATCATCTAACACAAACTTTAATTTCAACATTTGAACACGTATAAATAATTAAAATTCAATATTATTTTCTAAAGATATACACATCATCGAAAAGTATTTATTCATAATTTAAACAAACTCTTAGTACATTTAGATTTATATAAATTATTTGGATATATTCGATTCGCCAAGCTTGCGACCATGTTCGATTTCGAATATAATTTATTAGATAGATCAATTTTAAAGATTCACTTTATCAAATTAATTGATTAATTTGATATAAAAATTAAAAAATTCATATAAGATAAATATATAATTAAAGATTAAAACAATTTTAAAGATTCACTTTATCAAATTAATTAATTAAAAAGTTGCCCAAGAAAAACAACCAACTTGAAGGGTCAGCAAAATCTGAACTTGATCAAGACTATTAATGCCACAGAATCAGTTGCTTCATTACAGAATTTTGTGTTTAGTCAGGCTAAGATCAGAGAAGTGATTTCTCATATGGTTATTGTGCATGAGTTGCCATTTAGATTTGTTGAATATGAATTGTTTAATTTGTTGATGAAGTCAACGAATCCCCTTTATCAAAGTATTAGTCGTGGTACATCTAGAAAAGATTGTATGGAGTCATTTGCTATTAGAAAAGAAAAAACTGGTGGAAGAATTGAAGAGTGTGAATAAAGTGAGTGTCACAACCGATCTATGGATGTCTGATAAGAAAATCTCATATATGGTTGTGACATGCCACTTTATAGATGCAAATTGGAACTTACAAAAGCGCACTTTAAACTTCTTAGATGTTCCACCACCCCACACTGGACACATGATATGTGATGTGCTTCAAAAGTGTCTAATTCAGTGGGGGATGCAAAAAAGTTTGGACAATAACCGTTGATAATGCTTCCAACAATGATATGAGTGTTCGATTGTTAAAGGAAAACCTTTTATACGGTCATAGTTTACCTCTTAGTGGCCAATTGTTTCACGTAAGATGTTGCGCACATATTTTGAATATTTTGGTGCAATATGGCTTCCAACACATTCTCTGCTCGAAACTGACTTGCCTTAAAAGGCCTGGTCGTCATCTTTCCTTCTATACAGGACCACATATTTGATGCGGTACCACTTGGAAAGAATCCAAGAGCCCATCACATGCTAATCTTTTAATCCTCTTTAGATTGATGTGACCTACTCTCAAGTTCCAGAGATATGTTTGATCCTCATCGGAAGAAAACTTTCTCTTTAAATGATTATTATTATTGGATGAGTTTGCAACATTCACGGAAGATTTATGCATACAATCAATGATATAGAGAGAGTCATTCAGTTTACCATGACAGATAACACCGTTATTACCAATGATAGAAACTCCACTATAAAAAATAACTGAATATCCATCACAAAATAACTTGGAAACTGAAATTAAGTTACGCCGAAAAACCGGCACATATAAAACATCTCTCAAAATCACAACATTATTTTCAAAGCATAAAGTAAAATCTCCAATGGCTACTGCTGAGACTCGTTCTCCGCTGCCCATTGAGATGGTAATCTCGTCATGCTTCAGCTGCCTTGTCGGCCTGAACCCCTGCAAAGTATAACAAACATGGTCAGTAGCTCCAGTATCCACTACCCAAGAATGGGTAGAAACCGATGCTAAACATGTTTCCGTTATAAGTACACATGACGTACCTTGTCTACCCGTGCTAGGCACTAGACTATCTACTTCACTTCGCTTGCGTTTGCATGGACTGATGACATCTTCTGCTAAATCAGCTTCATCTAACCTTTTAAGCATTTCTTTTGCTTCAGCAACTGTCTTGTCAAAAGCTGACAAAGTTGGAGCAAATTCCAATGCCCTAAGGTCAGATTCCTCTCGCATCAGGGCTAAGAGCAACTCAGGAAGAGTAAACTCGCGCCTAGTACCGAGGGACTTGATGAAATCATCATAAGAATCAGAGAGAGAGAGTGCAGGACAATGTTTATTTATGCCCGCTTGCTGACTTGCCCACCTCTCTTTCTGTACTTTCTCATAATTCTCATCATACTGATAAAGTGCAGAAGCAACAAACTCTCATCGGTCATTCTCTTGCAGATCAGGTCCTCTACAAGATTATAACTGACAGTTCGTCTCACCTTCCCATAAACCTTCACAAGGTCCCTCCATATCTCAACAGCAGATCCGAACTTCTTGTACTTGAGCTTTAATTCTCTAGACAGACTCTTCATGATGAGTTTGCGGGCAAACTCATCAGAAGCTACCCATCTGTCATAGAACACTCGCTCATAACCAGTACAGTTCCAGTACTTAGGAGTTAGAGGGTCCATGTAAAGTATATGGGCATGTTTTGCAGTGCAGAGTATTTCCATGAAGCATAACTTCCACTCAGGAAAATTCGGACCAGTTAAAGGGTTTGTTATTAAGAGGTTGACAACGTGAGCAATAGACATGTCTGAAAACAATAAATTAAGAAACAGAAATTAAAACATAGTCGAAACTATTGAAACAATTAAATATTGAAACCTTATGATAAAGCAATATTAATTTTTCCTCCAATTTGCCTAAGTATTACTATTGCAAGCCACACATGTGGACGTTTACAACAAAACACTTAACCAGACTGCATCTTTCAATTCCAGTCCTTTAATTCCAATCCATGCCAGGGTTCCTTAGACAAATGGAATTAATAATTGGAGACTAACTTAAGACCATATTATCCAACTGAGCAGGGACATCACAAATGAGTTATACTCTGGATAACATCTAAGCTAGCTTACCACCAAATCCAACCCTCCCATATAAGGATCTATTAGAATACACCCGATCCCTATAATAAGGTTGTCTCATTTAATTCAATCCCTAGAGAACTTATGAAAATTCAATACGCAAGCTACACATGTAGACGTTTACGCATGAGCTCCCACTTCTCACATGAATTAAATGTTTGTTTTAAGAAATCATATCTATTAGAACTTATGAATAATAAATTAAGTAAGCTACACATGTAGACGTTTACCTAATAAATTACCCACTTCCAATAAAGGATCACTTTGTGGAGGTCTTACTAAATTATGAGCTTAGTAATTTTTAGTTCATAAGGTTCAATTGCACAGATTATTTTATGTAGCCATAATTATAACATTGCTAAAATTCTATCATGCAAGGCATGAACCCCGAATTTATAGTTATAATTAATTACATAAAATAAATCACATAGCATGCTTTAAAGATGTAAATAAAAGCAGTAAAGTGCTCCTATTATCTACAACATGCTTGTATGCTGTGCAATTAAATTAAACACGTATATCATGCGAAGACAAATAATAAAGCAAATAAAAAATGTCCTCGTGGCCCCATGATACGAAATAAAAAATTAATTCTAACTATTACAAGTTGGAATTAATAATACAGATCTTCGACTGGGCTCCCACTACTTGGATTGAGATCTGAATTCATTTTCCGAATTTGGGCCTCCAATATTTGATTTATCGGAAAATTGGACAACTGGGCCAGTTAACCAAATCGCGGACCTAGGCACACATTGCAAGCCCAATAGTCCACGAGAACTTGGCCCGACGAGCCACCACCGGCGAACCACCGCTGCCGGTGACTCGCCGCCGCCGTGAGGGCTCTCGGAGTCGCGCAACAGCCATGCACGTACGTGCATGGTTGTAGCCCGCGATCCGCCTCCTCCGGTCGTTGCCCGTTTCGCATGCCGTCGCCTTGGCTTGCCCCGACCGTCGCTCGAACCGCCGTTCACTCTTCTTCTCCACCGTAGGCCTCCGTGATTCACCGAAATCGCGCATGAACAGAATCAGGACTCGCGCGAACCACGCAAAAAACCCTAGGGTTTTTCCACGTTTCGGTCGCACGCCCAGCCCCGTCGCCGCCTAGCTCGCATCGCCGGCCACCCGAGCCACCTGCTCCGCCCGCCGACGTCGATCGAGAGGGGAGATGCGCCGCCATCGCGCGCAAGCCCTGGCCGCTTGCCGCCGTCCCGGCCGTCTGCCCTGGCCTCCCTCGTGCTGTCGACCTCACCCGGAGCCGCTGCACCAGCCCTGGCCGGCGTCGGGCCGCGCAGCGCTCGCCTACGTGCATGCGCGCGCTGATGGATTTATATACTGAAAGCATTATGATTGGTATATTATGTACAAGGTTTATTGGTTAATATACTGGGAATCATAATTGTTGTATGTTCATCTCCTGTCTGAATTAACAAACATGTGTCGCAAACACAATTATCCTCTTATCTCGTCGATAGGGAGATCATACGGTGTGTAGAAGATCACGGAAGATCGTATGGATCGTTTGACCTAGCGAGATATAAATAGTCATCACAGCTGAGACAGTTCCAGGATAAACTGTCGGTGTAGGCTGCAGCATATGCGGATAAGCATCTTATCTTGGATGTCTTGGTATGCTGGTGTGGGGTACACATTGATGAGGACCTAAGTCAAGATCGATTCTTTTATCTGACATTAAAAGAATCTAGATCATTATGATTCGATGGAATCTTAAACCTATATGAGGATACAGAAGTATACATATATTGTATGTCACTTTGAGTTGTAGAAAAGGTTCTAGTTGAACCTGTTCTTCTGCAGTCTTGGGTGACATCAATCTGTGTATGACTGTCTGGTATCTGAACTAGGTAACCACATCCAGTATAGGATGGTGACATTCCCTGAACAGCTCAAAAGGTTCGTTATGCTAAAGTCCTGCAGGCTGATTAAGTTCAAGCATAAGTGAAAAGGTTTGAGTGGATTGATTCAGGAATCAAAGATGTTAATTAATTAAATAGCTTGTCAGAGCTTAAATTAATTAACGAATGTCTGTAACCTTAAATGTGGGGATAAACCGAGTCCAATGCAACCCGTTCCTCAAACGTGGTAGCAAATAGGTAGGACAGTATTGATTCTCTGGTGGCATGAATCAATATTAATTAATTAATTATATTCTGGGTTGAATATGAGAATTAATTAATTGATAGGCCTTATTTGCTATTTGCATTCTGGTCCCTGGTCTGGCCCATGATAACTCAAGCCCAATAGAAGCCAAGAATTTCCTATAAATAGGCCTAAGTACCTCAGAACTCAACACACCTACTACTCATAAGATCACAAGTTGCATACAGCAAACCAGAGCATTGGGAGCTGTAAGTGATCGAGTGAGTTCTTGATACGAGGAGGAAATTCTGCTTCTCAACCGGGCAAGGGATCTGATAGATAATCTTCACCAGATTTTCAGATCGAGTTGGGATACAAATCAGAAGATCAGATCAGGAGGATTCTTCTTCTTCTCTCTCCTCTTATTTTCAAAAATATCTTATTATTTTCTTAAGATTAATTTCCTCAATCTGTTAGGAAATTAAATCTTGGTGCGTGGGAAAGATCAAAGGGCATCTCCGCGCACGCGTTCTTCATCGTTCTTCAATCCAGGTATTCCGCATAACCTTCTTATGCATAATAATATAGGAGCATGCTAGGATTGTTCATAGGCATAGCAATTTATTTTTGATATTCCAATTAACGATCCTTGGCAAACGGACTTCGTGATTCAGTTCACGAATCCCTTCACGCGCCGCGCGCGCTGAATCCCTAGGGTTTCCGCGCGCGGCTGCATCGCCGCCGTGGCCCCGCCGCGCGCCCAGATGCCGTGCCCCGCCATGCCTGACCGCTGTGCATGGCCTCCCGCCGTGCCGGTGCTGTCACGAGTCGTGCGGCCCTTCGTTCTTCGTGTTCTTCGTTCTTTGTGTTCTTCGCGTTCTTCGTTCTTCATTTTCCGATTTACAGATTTAATTTTTAAATAAAAGATTACATTGAATAATCCTAATTACAATCTAAAAAATCTAAATCTAACCACGGATTTATCTCGTGGGTGAAAAATGAATCCATATAAAAGGGCGGATTAACCCGAGAACCACGAGGACGAAAACATACAATCAATCCAAAAACCATCCATTGCATGCAATCAATAATAATAATCATGCATAATCATAGGCAATATTATTTTTCCGATAGAGCCAATTAATTAACCTCGCTCTGATACCAATTGAAGGGATTCGTGAACTGAATCACAAAGTCCGTTTGCCAAGGATCGTTAATTGGAATATCAAAAATAAATTGCTATGCCTATGAACAATCCTAGCATGCTCCTATATTATTATGCATAAGAAGGTTTATGCGGAATACCTGGATTGATGAACTCTGAAGAACGTGTGCGCGTTGATGCCCTTTGATCTTTCCCACGCACAAAGATTTGATTTCCTAACAGATTGAGGAAATAAATCTATGAAAATAAAATAATTATTTTCGAAAAAAAACAAGGAGAGAGAGAAGAAGAAAAATCCTCCTGATTTGATCTTCTGATCTGTTTCCCGACTCGATCTGAAAATCTAATGAAGATTCTCTATCAGATCCCTTGCCCGGTTGAGAAGCAAAATTTCCTCCTCGTTCTCAGATCTTAGTCGATCACCACAGCTCCCAAAACTGGTTTGCTGTGTGCAACTTATGATCTTGTGGTGTGTTGAGATCTGAGGAACTGAGGCCTATTTATAGGAAATAACTGGACTCCTATTGGGCTTGAGTTTCATGGGCCAGACCAGGGACCAAAATGCAAATAGCTAATAAGGCCTATCAATTAATTAATTCCCATATTCAACCCAGAATATAATTAATTAATTAATATTGATTCATTCCACCAGAGAATCAATACTGTCCTACCTATTTGCTACCACGTTTTGAGGTACGGGTTGCATGGGCTTGATATATCCCCACATTTAAGGTTACAGACATTCGTTAATTAATTTAAGCTCTGACAAGCTATTTAATTAATTAACATCTTATATTCCTGAATCAATCCACTCAAACCTTTTCACTTATGCTTGAACTTAATCAGCCTGCAGGACTTAGCATAACGAACATTTTGAGCTGTTCAGGGAATGTCACCATCCTATACTGGATGTGGTTACCTAGTTCCAGTACCAGACAATCATATACAAACTGCTATTACCCAAGATACAGATATACAAGCTCAACTAGAGCCTTTCACTGCAACTCAAAGTAATACACAATCTGCATATACTTCTGTACCTTCATTTAGGCTTATGATCTCGTCAAGCCATAGAGATCTAGATTCTTTTAATGTCAGATAAAAGAATCGATCTCGACTTAGGTCCTTATCAATGTGTGCCCCACACCAGCATACCAAGCCATCCAAGATAAGATGCTTATTACTGCGTATGCTGCAGCCTACACCGACAGTTTATCCTGGAACTGTCTCAGCTGTGATAACTATTTATATCTCGCTAGGTCAAACGATCCATATGATCTTCTGTGATCTTCTACACACCGTATGATCTCCCTATCAACGAGATAAGAGGATAATTGTGTTTGCGACACACGTTTGTTAATTCAGACAGGAGATGAACATACAACATTTATGATTCCCAGTATATTAACCAATCGACCTTGTACATAATATACCAATCATAATGCTTTCAGTATATAAATCCATCAATTGGTTGGGTATTGAGTCAAATTGTAAATTGATGAATGATTCAATATTATTTGCATTATTCACAGATTAAATGTTTATTATTCGAATATTAATATTTTATCGTTATATTTTAGAAATTTTATGCTGAGGTCTCCCAGCTCACTAAGTCTTATGGAGAGAGAGAGAGAGAGAGAGAGATCACTTGCTCCAAATAACTTAGAGGTTGGAAGCCCTGCACAAGAAGTAATGATGCATACTCACAGGTTTCCACTTATAGGTTTTCCATTAAACTTGTAATCCTCTTTCTATCATATAAACGGAAAACTATCAAAGTCTGATGACAAAAGATCATTGTCAAAACTCATCATTGTACTTCTCTAAACAAGTTTGCATGTTTTCATGTTCTCCCTGAATTATTAATCGATAAATACCACCCCTGTTGAGGGGAAGATTCATAGGGCAGGCTGAGGTAAAGAAGTTCAAGCCTCGAAAATTAGATCTTGTTAGAACATTTTTTGTAAATTCGAGAAACTGACTCTTTACTAGCTTTGTGGTGGTTTTTGACTACATCAAAAAGGGGATATTGTTAGGAAGTATTCATGCCTTATCATTATTTTGATGTGTCAAAGATTGTATAGAAATCACCAGTTTAGAGTGTCTCCAGAATAACTCTAGTTTTGTACGAAACTTGTAAAGTCCTATTTAGAATTTTCCTCGAGTTGTAACAGAACTGATCAAGACAAACTGGATTCAGGATCTAATCTACTAGTTTGGACCACGGGAGTAGAAACTTGAACTGGCTACCAGCTTGGAACAGTTGTTCAGAGGAATTGACCAAAGACACCAGTTTGGTTCATCTTAAGCTTGCAAGACCAGTTTCCACACATGATTCTAACTCACGTATAGAAACAAAAAGTCAAATGAATGTTTTACAAGTCAGACTTTAAGAAAAGAGAAGCTAGTTTGAAGTTCTTGAATCCAGTTGTGATTCCTCAGACTGACGAAGAGTCGTTCTGACATAAAGCAGCACGCCAACATCCAGTGTCAGAAAAGGACGGAGCAGATGCAGAAGTTCTGAAAAAGCATCCTGCTTTTGCAGTCAAGAGAGGCGTTGGATTGGACATCATCCAAATTGTCTCTTAACGACTCCAATTATGAATCTCTCACACTTCATCTATAAATAGATGAAGTGTTCCCAAAAGAGAGGTTACTGATTTTGGCGAACCTAAATTGAAACGAAGCTATCAACAAATA